>JAVFBW010179248.1:0-10763 GCA_034783835.1 Mopalia ciliata
TTATTGGTGTGTTCAACATAAAATATGTGTACAAAATACTCCAGAATACATTGGGTAGGCATTTAAAAGTTGCCAAAAACCACAAAGCTGTTCATTGCATACTTCTTCTTAATTACATTCTGTTATAAACTTAATGGATTTGATGATAGTGTACCTTTTCAGACATTAAATCTCCCTGTTTTAAGATTATTGTTGTATTATGTATCGTTATTTTCTCCATGGGATGAGTTGTCTCCCCTGTCAGTCTCTGAGAAAAATCAAAGTCAGGCAAGTGTCTTGGTCTCCTGGTCTTGGAATTTCTTAATGGGCTACAACAAATTAGAAGAAAAAAACCTTTAATAGGGATGAACTGATTCCACGCATTTTATAGACAAAATTAAAAATCAAATTAAATTTGATCTTGCGTGAAATTCAATATTTTTGGTACTCAAAATGCATAGATACTCAATTTTAATAACTTTTCATATATTTATGTACAGTATATATATTTCAGTGCTTTTGGCTATCTGTCCCACAGGCAATACAAATCACATATGTATCATTAAACAATGATGATGGAGAGGGCATATATGTATCAATACAATGGAAAACTACAAAGAGTAAAACAATTTGTTTCTCAACTCAAATGGTATGTGTATGTAGGCTGCGAGATTTCATAATATCAGGTTTCTCATTGAACAATAGAGAAGAAACCTTTCCTCTGTTTGGGTTTTCCAAACATTGATATGGTAATAATGCTTTTCCTATTTCATCAAATAAGGGACAAACAAGTAAAAAAATGATACTCGACTTAACACATTACATTATTGTCAAATAAAAAATTTCAGCTTTCTATGCTAGAGATAA
Source organism: Mopalia ciliata (assembly GCA_034783835.1). Lineage (NCBI taxonomy): Eukaryota > Metazoa > Mollusca > Polyplacophora > Chitonida > Mopaliidae > Mopalia > Mopalia ciliata. The sequence continues at coordinate 847 of JAVFBW010179248.1, forward strand.
GGATACTCACAGAACATGGTTGACGGTGCTTTGAGGTATTAATCGATTCAAAGCTAAAAATAAAATAAAACAAAACTTGATGCAAAAAAGAAAAAAAAACTGAAGGGCTGACATCATATGTTTATTACACCAAAGTTCACGGAACATTCAATTTAACCAGTTTCTAGAATGTTCTTCCAGATCGAGTGTTATAACTACCACTGAGAAGTTTAACATAGTAAACTACATGTACATTAACAACTCCGCAGAAAGATATCGGTATGAATTCATATTGACTCAATAGTTCGGTTTATTGATCAAACCATAATCAGGATTCGATGATTTGATCAATAAACCGAACCATCGAGTCAAAATGAATTCATTATCTCTCTTCAGAGTTGTTGCTATACTGTACTTCCAGAGTGTGTAGTTCAGATAAATCAGTCTTGTACTCTCTTCAGAGTTGTTGCTATACTTTACTTCCAGAGTGTGTAGTTCAGGTAAATCAGTCTTGTAAGATACACATCATTCTTGGTGTTAGGGTTACCCTTAGGTTTGAAGTCTGTAGAAGGGTAACGTTAAGTATTAATTTGAACCCAGCTGTCTAGATTTTCCCAGGCAAACATAGATGGTGTTTTAACACAGTGATGTCCCTTGGCAACATGACATTTCCACTTTATGGCAAGGCAGGGCAGGCTACCTATGCTTCAACATTGCAGGTTGTCAGTTTTCAGAAAATTATAGTTTACAAATTGTTACCTTTGCCAAAAATATTCCAAGCTATTGGAAAATGACACTTATAAGGTTTTACTAACCTTCACTGTTAATTTGCAATATATTGCCTATAGGGCCCATTTTGGAAATTGTGGATTTGCCCTCTCTTGCCATAAAGTAGTAACATTATTTTGTAAAGGGCTGTAGAAGTAGTGCAGTAATTCGAAATCCTCCCATCGAAAGTACGAAAACAAGTACATTAATACTAACTAAATACAGACAGGAATTCATTGCTAAATTATTTTAGAAACATTATAACTAAAATATTACCTTTTGGGAATACAAGATAATCTTTACTTACATCTTGACTTTAGATTACATTGTTGTGTCAGGATAATATCAAAAACATTGAAAAGTGGGACATCATTGATGACAATTTTTACCATCTACAAGAAAGAAGCAAATTGAAAACAGATGGAAGATGGCCAATGCTTGTTTGCTTTTTTGATTTGGGTTTAAACACCGTTTCATATGATGGTTTGCCAGCCCAATGGATGAAGGAAACCACCCATGACAAGACAGGACAAGATACAGAGAGATCAACAGATCGGATCCATGTTGCCCCTTAGCTCCCTGAGCACAAAGGCAACAGGAAGCGCCCTTCAACCACACATGACAAGACAGAATACAAACATAACATAATTAATACATGGAAATATTCGTGTTCCTGTGAAGAGTTCGATAGGACAGTAGTATTTCAAAAAATTTTTGGGTGATGAAACAATTGAACCTCTACGTAAACAGTTTCCCACAGTAATTTTTTATATCCATTAAAATCAAAACCGTTTTATTCGTAACAGTTTTGAACTTCCGTAACTGTACTGTATACTCCTTTTATATGTTTTGTTTTAAATCAGTTCCTTTGAGGTGACTTTAACAGTTTAAAAACATATAATAGATGACAGATACTTGTAGCTGATTGAATGGCTACCTTCCTCCTGTGTGGCGCCACATGCTTGCCAGGAAGAGTTTTCTGTCTCTGGTTTGTACTGCTTCAAAATTTCTTGAATACCTTTCTTTAGCTAAAAGATCACTCAATGTCATTTTCTTATAATTACTGTAAAATGGATGATAATTGTGAAATAAAAACATATGGCGGTCACTGACAATTTTGAGGACAGGTAATAACCACATGTCTGTCAGAATATGTACTAATTACTAGTCAGCCTATTAGCATAACAATAAAATATGATTATTTTTGCTGTTCAGTAATTTTTGCCAAATGATATGAATTTGTTTTGTTTTTTTTTAATCCGAAAGCAACATGTATTTTGCCGAAGCAAAATAAATTTGCATGGCAGTTTTTATGCCAAAGAAAATATTTGAATTGCAAGGGTTGTCTGCATATGAAATAGCTAGAGCAAGAACCTTAAACTAGAGTGTAACTGCCATTTCAAACACAAAATCTGTTAAAAGGAGCCAGTTATTCATTACATTGTTGTAAGTCAGTTGTAGGCTTTACAAAAAACTTTTTTATTATTTTAATGTTTGACTGCATTTGAAACATACTGTGCTAAGCTACAGGGATTGAACGTTCAGGGGTTGCTATTAATAAACGAAGGTTACGTTATTGCTTATTGTTCAAATACTTATTTACCTGTATTCGGTGGTCGGCTGGAACAGATGACAGGAAATTCTTCACTTCTGAAACCATTGTTAAAGCAACTTCCTTCGGATCTAAACCCAAATTTACACAACCTATGGCTGGTAGAGCAATCGAAGAGAAGTTTTTAGATTTTTCCAAACAACTACAAACTACCGCCTGAAAAAAGAGAGACAAAAAATACAACATTGCAAATCTGTGTAATCCAAACAAAGAGTTTTTCTGGCCTATTCGATTGATTGATTGATTGACTGATTGATTGATGCCAATGATTGATTGATTGATTGATGTCAATAACTGTTGGTTATTATTTTATGTTGAGCTTAAGGGTATTTCACTTATATGACGCCAGTATATTCCAAAAAATATGGACACTAGCAAAACCAATATGTGAAGCGTTTACATAATGTTGGCAAGTTAATTTTCTTCCAGTGCTAAGTAAAGACAGCATTGCTACTCTTCAAACGAACTTCCCTTTCCAGAGGGCCAACATTTAAAAAAAGAAGCCAGTGATTTTTGACAAGTTTTCATCAATTCCCTCATCTCTCTTCTATTTTTTGAGACAGATGTCCTTATTTTATTTTTTAAAAACTTAGTAGGCCTACCATGTAGCAAAACCAGAAGTGACTTCCACTGTTTATAAACACAGGGACATCTACATTACGGAATGGTTAACAGGGGTTTTCCATAGAAAAAAATATATATAATGTTGATATTTTAAGGTTTGGAACTTTTGTTTCACAAAAAAGTATCTCATTATACATGAGGATCATTTCATGAGTTTGCTTCCAATATATATTAATATGTTTCCTGCAGAGTAATTTAAAACAGCGAACTTAGGCTACTGGCAAGGGTGTACAACAATCAGGCTACTGTTAGTCTTGCTAAACCAGACTTCTCGCGAGAACTTTGACCAAGGCTAGACAGTCTGGTAACAGAGCATACTAAACTCCGGTTATTGTATAGTTAGTTTTCTAATAGGCTAATTTTAAAATATATTTCAAACAATTGAATGCAAAACAATTGAATCCAAAAGCTTTGTATTTATTTACAATTAAATTAATTTGAGGTTTTGGGTTAGATTAAATGTTTAAAAATATATTTAACAATTAACCTATCAGAAAACCAACTGTACAATACCAGGACCATATGCCGGCCATTTTCTTTTTGCAACGTTTAGTATGCTCTGTTGCCAGATTATATAGCTGTGATTGAAGTTCTCAGGAGAAGTCTGGTTTAGAGAGACTAGGTTACTGTTTGTCATTGTACAGACATATACATGCCTAATCAGTATCCCTAGGGTCAAAGTTTACTGTTTCACATAGCTTGGTAAATGTAGCTATGCATAGATAACAAGAGAAAAGCAATCAGTTTGTTTGTTTGTTTGTTTGATTGGTGTTTAACGTACTTAAGGGTATTTCACTTATATGATGACGGACACAAATTACAGAACATCAAAAACAAATCTGCTTCTCGTTACCCTTTAGCACTGTAAACACCAGGTCAACAGAAAGCAATCTCTTTTCTCGCCTCTTAGGATCCACTGAGGAAGCCGAGGGAGTATTCTGCAGGGCCATGGCCCACTCGCTCTCTCACGGGGCTGAAAAGCAATATGCCCCCGACCCCAGAAGTCCACACAACAGGCACATGACTACTTGCAGCACACCAAAAATTAACCTTATGAATTGTTGTTTATGTTGCACATCTGCAAATGGACAAGAATGCATAATGCAAGTTTCAAACGCTTTAGTTAAATAGTAACTAAGACACAGCCAGGAGAGAGATAGAACAAAAAAACAATAAGTTTTGCAAAGAAAATTCCAATAATAAATCCGTGACTTTTTTGTTCTATGAACATCTGCATAATTTCCTTAATTTTTTATCAACGTTTTTTATCATCTACATTAATAAATCTAAGTGAAAAAGGAGCTGTCAGATAGGGCCTGCATAATTTATTGGGAAATTTAGATAATTCCATGATTTTTTTCTATGTTGCACATCGGGGTACATAAAAGGATTCACTACCGGATATGCAAGTTTCAAAAGCCTATGTGAAAGAGTAACCAAGATACAGCCCAGACAAGCTTACCAAATAAATGGACCCAATTGCATAAGTTATATTGAAATTTGCATAATTCCATGATTTTTTTTTTCTAAGTTGCACATCTGCAAACATAGAAGAATGCATTATGCAACTTTCAAAGGCTAAGTAAAATAGTAACCAAGATACAGCCCAGACAAGCTTCCCGTAGAAACAGAGCCAATTTGCATAATATATGGGGAAATTTGCATAATTCCGTAATTTTTTTCTACTTTGCACTTCTGCGTAAATAGCAGAATGCATTATGCAACTTTCAAAAGTGTAAGTAAAATAGTAACCAAGATACAGCCCAGATAAGCTTCCTGACCATATGGAGCCAATTTGCATTATTTATTGGGAAATTTGCATAATTCCCTGATTTTTTTTTTATTTGGGAACTTAGAAAATATAATTATGAAAGTAATGACCACGAGTACAAGGCAGGCCCATGGCTTAAGGTTTATTTTGAAAAAAATATGCTCATAATTGGAGCCAAATTTCGTTTTCTTACTTAAGGTGGAGAAGTTTTACCCTTCGAAGAGTTAAGTAATGGTGTTTATAGTTCAATATGCTATGTCTGTTATATGTTCTTATGAAACTTGGTGAAATACAACCACATCTATGGTATTAACAAAAAGAGTGAAGCTGGAAGTTAATATCTAAATTAGAGTGATGGTCATACTTATCATGTTCAAAACACATACTGTCAAGAATATGCATGCCTCTTTGTTTGACAAAATTTGGTGAAATGCAATCCCATTCGTTGTCTAAGTTTTTAACAGCAGGAAACTATAAACCAAGTTTGAAGTAAATTTGTGACTTTGTTTCCAAGCTAGCTTGTTCACAAACATTTTTACAGATGGACAGACAGATGGAAGGATGGATGCCAAAGGCCCCTCCCCCCCCCCCCTCCCCCTACTCCAGTAGCTGTGGACAAAAATGACCCATATTTCATGTGACAGTCTTAAAGTTTGATTGTTTGATTGGGGTTTAACGTCGTGCTCAACAGTATTTCACTTATATGACGACAGATTGTCCACTGCACACCCTTTCTTGCTTTATTTCAGTGAAAAAACCAAGAGGAAAGCTCTTAAAAACCACCTCTGTGATTGCCCGACCCACATCTTGTGACTTACTCATATACCTGAGTGTCGAGAGACGGACTGGATCCTGTGACCAGTACATGGAAGCAGGCACTCGCTAACCACTAAGCCCCAGCTGTGGGCCCAGTCTTCAGTAAAAGGCACATTCGCATGTTGTAATTCATGATAATGATTTGTCTCATTTTCCGCAGATAGATTGGTTCAGTGTCTCATACTGTTTCTCTGCCAATCAAAATGTTGTAAATCAGGGGAATCCCCTCCAGTTGTAGCTACAAAGTGTGTGTACAGTGTAAATGCACCTTCTGTGTGTGGAGAAATTTGAGGTACTTACCTTAACGGAAGCAGGGTTTTTTTTAATATACTGCGCCCTTATATGAAGGACACTTGAACATTGCAGGCCCCCAACTCCAGATGTGCTCAAAATGACTCCTACTACCGGTGAAGCTGATTCTCTTTGATTTGCTGTTAGAAGTTCCTGCAAAAAATAACAATTCTGACAAATAAAATGAAGTCACAGATTTTATGCAAATCAACACAATTTGCATTTTTAAAATGTACATTTTAGGTGTCTTACCCAAAGATTTAAAACCAATCTTTTTGGTAGTTTGGTCTCATATCCTTCTTTAGTTGAGTCTAAATGGCAAAGGTTTCTTTGTTGCTTTGATTGGGGAAACCATGTAAAAACCACTTCTGCGATTGCTAGAGCTGTAGGGCATGACTCTCTTATAAGCTGAAGGTTGAAAGATGGACTTAAACCCCTGAGTATATATTGAACAAGGATGGGAAGGCTGAAGGCCTTAGCGACAAAGGAAACCACCAACTGCATGCAGATATACAAAAGTCTCGCATGTCACTACCACCAACTGCATGTAGATATACAAAAGTCTCGCATGTCACTACCACCAACTGCATGTAGATATACAAAAGTCTCACATGTCACTACCCCCAACTGCAAATAAAAATACTAAAGTCACCCATGCCACTACCACCAACCCCATATAGATATACAAAAGTCACCAATGTCACTACCACCAACTCCATGTAAATATACTAAAGTCACCAATGTGACTACCACCAACTGGATGTAAAAATACTAAAGTCACCAATGTCACCACCACCAACTCCATGTAAATATACTAAAGTCACCAATGTCACTACCACCAACTGCATGTAAAAATACATAAGTCACCCATGTCACTACCACAATCTGCATGTTGATAAACAAAAGTCACCCATGTCACTACCACCAGCTGCATGTAATAATACTAAAGTCACCCATGCCACTACCACCACATGCATGAAGATATAATAAAGTCACCCATGTCACTATCACCAAGTACATCACCCATGTCACTAGCACCAACTGGATATACACAGTTTTTTTATGCCATGCAGAATTTATATTACTCATTGGACGGTCAAACCGCAGAAGGCAATAGATGAATACACAATCAGGATGTGTTCAGTTAAACCCTCCTTTGCTGTCTGACCACCACAAAGCCCCCTCCCAACAATCAACCTGGGAATACTACACACAGTCATCCAAGTCAGTGCTACAGATGGAAATACAAGACACAGCATTATCACCCCTATCAGGTGGGTATATAGGGAGTCACAATCATCCGTTGTTGCTCTGAGAGCACCAGGGCAACACAAAGCAATACACAGATTTACAGTACTATATGACATAACAAAATATAATCTGAGATCAGATTGCATCAACAACCTTAAACGACCCAAAGTCTCTTTGTCTAATTTGCTTACCTGTTGTAATTCTTTTCCACCAGCAGCCAGAAAACATTTGGAAAGTGCCCCCTGCTTGAGATCAAGACTTGGATGAACAACATTCACCAACACATCTACCTGGATGTGAAAAGGACAAAATAACTATTACAATGTAAGGGCAAAAAAACTATTACAAAGTAAAGATAAAATAACTTTTACAAAGTAAGAACAAAATAATTTTTAAAAAGTAAGGACAATATAACTTTTACAAAGTAAGGACAAAATAACTCTTCCAAAGCAAGGACAAAATAACTCTTACATAGTAAGTATGGTTTAGCATAGTACAAGCAAGCAGTGTTTGGATATAAAAGTGTTTGCTTGTTTGGAGTTTAATGAAATACTTGTATTAGGTTGTTTTTCTCACATGACAGGGTGCCAGTTCAATGGGTGAAGGAAACCATCCTAGACACCACACACAGGGCAATGTAAAGACATCATAATCAGATCTACATCATATTGTCCTTAGTATTGCAATAGTTTCGCAATATTGTCCTTGGTATTGCAATAGTATCACAATATTGTCCTTAGTATTGCAATAGAATCACAATATTGTCCTTAGTATTGCAATAGTATCACAACATTGTCTTTAGTATTGCAATAGTTTTACAATATTGTCCTTAGTATTGCAATAGTGCCCTAGTATTGTAAATCGTTTTAGGAAATTATTTAGGAAACCAAAAGGAAACCTGTGACTGATATATTGAAGGACCTGGCCCAGTAAGCTGCTGTAGTAGCCATAAACCAAAGTCACTGTATATAGCTTAGGTTGACAGAAGGACTTGATCTGTGAGTGGTACATTGGAAGAAGCTCAGTTACCCGATGTGCTAGCCACTAAACATGGCCACAGACTATCACAGCACTATCAAGATAGTGACATAGGCAATAATCACACAGACAAATGTCTAACTTAAAGGACAGCTTACTATGATTGAAGGCGTTATATATTTAAATGCAAAATTGTCACTTTAGTAGGCGAGGATAAGTGACAGATAAGGTCATCTAAGTCATATCAAGGTCACCTCACAAGGTCATATGATAAACAAACAATATAAGCTTCAGCTAACCTGTAATATAGGATACAAACCATTTTCATTCCTGCTCATTTGACCTCCAGTTTTTGCAAAAAACTTACCAAAATGTGCTAGATTAAAGTGTGGGTTAATTGGGATATGAAAGCACAAATTCGGCAAAACAGAAGAGTTGAACAGAAGTGTAGATGGTTCATTTTTTTTAAATCTGAAAAGTTTTATTTATTTTATAATTTATACTGTACCTTTTCTTTAGTTATGTCTCCCATTTTCAGGACGATCTCTGCTTTTCCAACTGCAAAAGTTACAGGTCCCACTTCCGTGTCTATTTCTTCGTGTTTGTTAAAATCGATGCTTTTAAGTGATTGCGGCCGTAAATCTGTCGCTTGGTTTTCATCAAATTTGGAAATCTTCGTAGTTGTTGGTTGTTTTCCCGATCCAAACACGTCAAGCAATTTCTGCTTCATTCTTATTGACAAAAATTAAATACACATGGATAAAAAAAAGACATGCTGGAAAGATGTTAACGCTTAAGAGCATCAAACTGAATTGTTAAATCTAAGACACCATGAACAGCAGCTTCTTGTCCTAGTGGTTTAATATTTTCAAATAGGTTCTACCATCTAAGCAATTTTTTGTAATTTGGAAACTAAATATCATAACTGTTTTGCCATTTTTGGATAACATATTCTATAGATATTCTCACAGATTCTATTTAGGACAATTACATAAAGTGGACAGAACTAAGTGATTTGATGGGAGGGAGTGGTTCGTTGGCAACAGAGTAACTTGCTGGGAAAGAATGGTATGTTGAGAACAGAGTGACTTGCTGGGAGAGACGGTTTGTTGGGAACAGAGTGACTTGCTGGGAAAAAATGGTATGTTGAGAACAGAGTGACTTGCTGGGAGAGATGGTTTGTTGGGAACAAAGTGACTTTCTGGGAAAAAATGGTTTGTTGAGAAAAGAGTGACTTGCTGGGAGAGATGGTTTTTTGTGAACAGAGTGACTTGCTGGGAAAGCATGGTTTGTTGGAAACAGAGCGACTTTCTTGGAAAGCATGGTTTGTTGGGAACAGAGTGGCTTTCTTGGAAAGCATGGTTTGCGGGGGAAAAGAGGGACTTGCTGGGAAAGAGTGGTTTGTTGGGAACAGAGTGACTTGCTGGGAAAAAATGGTATGTTGAGAACAGAGTGACTTGCTGGCAGAGATGGTTTGTTGGGAACAGAGTGGCTTTCTTGGAAAGAATGGTTTGTTGAGACAGAGTGACCTTCTTGGAAAGAGTGGTTTGTTGGGGACAGAATGGCTTTCTTAGAAAGCATGGTTTGTTGGAAACAGAGTGACTTTCTTGGAAAGAATGGATTTGTTGGGAACAGAGTGACTTGCTGGGAAAACATGGTTTGTTGGGAACAGAGTGACTTGCTGGGAAAGCATGGTTTGTTGGGAACAGAAGGACTTTCTTGGAAAGAATGTTTTTTTGGGAACAGAGTGACTTGCTGGGAAAGGGTGGTTTGTTGGGAACAGGGTGGCTATCTTGGAAAGCATGTTTTTTTTGGGAACAGAGTGGC
>JAVFBW010179259.1:0-10762 GCA_034783835.1 Mopalia ciliata
ATGGATGTGGTAAGAGAATTATCCGATAAGGCCATAGAACATGCTTGCAGAGATCATCTTACCACACAGGGACACATTCTCTCGGACTCAATTATAAAGACAATGGGTACCCATTGGTCTTACTCCATGAAGTAGATGATGCGACACTGACCAAATCATTCAATAAATCAACCAGATCCTCGCACTGCAGGTGCCCCGACAGCATATATGTAAGGTTGGGATGCACCCTTCTCTATAAAGACTGGATGTCGGGGATGCACCCTTCTCTATAAAGACTGGATGTCGGGGATGCACCCTTCTCTATAAAGACTGGATGTCGGCGAGCACACCCGGGCCGTATGCATCTGTCTAGGCCTACCCAAGTGGTGGTGTTATGCCTCGTTTTATACACGCGCGGAATCAAGCGCCGCCAAGATTCTAGCCACCGCTGAGAACGAGGGCTTCGCTGCGTCCCATAAATGAAACGATTGTGTGCATAGAGTATACTCCTCCCATGAATGAACGATTGTGCAGAGGATACTTCTCCCAGATGGCCTGGATCTGCATTTCTTGCAGAATTGACAACAAAAATGCGAATTTCGTGGGCGCGGTTATGGCCGAAGACCCCCCCTGCCACATCTTTACATGTAGCGACCGCATGTTTCGTGGACTCTTCCTCATTCCCGACAAGGAGAGAGCCTACCTAATGTTAAAGATGAACAGTATAGAATGCAAAAACAGATTCTGGCTCGGGGCAGGCAACAAGCCTGACGCCGACAACACACTATGGCCTAGCAACATATCCAAGGCAGACAAAGAAATGTTCTATGATCTCTGTTTAGATATAGGGACTCCCAAAACCCTCCGCATAATAGATACTGTAGAAGAGCTGGAGCGGGTGTACACGGCCTTAGCCGACGATCCTCAAAATCTCCATGAGGAAAAAAATATTGATCTCCTCATAAGATGCATACAACAACACACGACAAATACATACTCTCTCAGTTAAGACGGATAGAGTTTGCTGGTCAGCTTCCGCCCATTCTGGAATCCGCCAGAGCACAGGCGCGAGAGCAACTGGCCTAGTGCTTATTTTACGGAACAGACCTGAAGAAGTCTGCCTTTATTTCTATAGATTTTGTCGCCACAGCAGCACCCCCTGGCCACACTCATACACCCCTCTGCTAGTTGGTTATAATTGACCTTGGTAATATAGATTGGAGGGGTGGGGGGCTCGTTCGAGCCATCGTCGGAGTCTTCTGTTTCAGTCCCGTTCGAGCCGCACGGCCGCACCCCTGTCTTTCTAAGTTGTTGGGCATACTCTCTAAGTAACTGGATAATTTGGCAGACTTCATTGGCGGGATACTGGAACATGCCGTTAAAGTTTCGTGCTTTTTTGCACTGTACGTAAAAGTACTCAGTTGGTTTCGCTACTACCAAAGCCCTGAGTATCTGTGGGCCTGAGGTAAATGTTCTCACACGGATCCAAGTCTTCTTAGAGCTGTTCATACCGCAGATATGTGGACGATGATGACGGCGATTCAAAAATCTATCCGCCCAATGTACCGAACAGGTTGGTTTTTTTGATTATTGGCGTTCCATCTAAGTAGATGATGATTTACGCCACTTTCCCGAACAGAGTATGATACTCAATATAGCTTGGATGTCCGCACTGCTCTACTCACGGGGTTGGCGAAACCAACTGACTATGTATACTGGTATAACGCTGCGGGGATTTGACGGTATCTTCTATATTCCCAATGTAGAGATCGCCGACCGGATGGCAAAGGTGTCCAAATGTGTCTGTCTGTACTATAATTCGTATCAACATAGGGAGGATATGCAGAGATATGCCACCGACTTCGCAGCTATCCTATGAGTATGGAGGACAGGAAGATAATAGACAAATTCACACCACCATATCTTCCCTACTCGGGTTGTTAGATGCGCCGGCTTGACTAGGATTAGCGATGGTAAGATTCGACTTGCTCGAATCTTACACCATTCTGATGATGTTTTGTCTCAAACTGTCAGTGGATTCGAGGTAGGGCTATTATTCTAGGCCGCTTGCCGATGGATTCCACCGATATAAGCCTCTACTCTATAGGAACATCGGATTCTATGGGTCCACCAAGTGGCCGATATAGGTCGATCACGATTCTTTCTAGGGACTCGTTTTTTCGGGCGCGTTTATTCACTGTATGTAGTAGACCACGTAGTAGTCTTAGAAAATGATGCGCCTAGCACTATTATGTCTAAGGACCGCGTAATGGGCTGAAGTACTAATCTATTTTTGGCGTTCGTCTCCCTGTGTGGTAAGATCTCCCTGTGTGGTAAGGTCTCCCTGTGTGGTAAGGTCTCCCTGTGTGGTAAGATGATCTCTGCAAGCATGTTCTATGGCCTTATCGGATAATTCTCTTACCACATCCATAACTTCACTACTAGCCTCTGTAATCGTAACTTTTGATCTGTCCCCGTACTTTCTAAGTAATCTTTTCACAGCGATTACGCCGATGTCGTCGGAATGGTCGTCTTCTGTGATATTGTTTATAAAATACTTTAACTTCATAATGGACATGACAATGTTGCAGAAGTTGTCGTATTCCTCCATGGAGTCGTTCGGAGTCGTCTGGTGTTCCTTCCATGTCTTCCTTGGATAGTCCATCCAAACCGAGGATCTTCTTGTCGGTTCGTTCCGCTTGGAATCTCTGGGTGAGATGGATAATATGGTTGGCCGTTATCGTGCTCGGGACTTTGAATACCCCGTCAAAGTCCCGCATCAAGCACCTCGAGAATGAGAACTCGGTGGACTCAGTCATAAGAATCTTCAAAATCTTATCGCCTCCGGAGTAACATATTCCGTAGATCCAAGGCATGGTGCTGTATCTGGATCGCCGGATTCAAATGACTCGCCCGGTTATACCCATCAGCGCACAGACATGGTTGCCCAAGGAACAGGATGCGTGTCGGTGGCCAGCCAGGTCACGGATCCGGAATCTCTTTGCACCCCCTTTTTATGTACACGAGGTCGTCGAAATCATCCCACACCCGTCTCTCTGAATCATAGAATTCATCGACCAGCTCGTCGGCGGGGATCCTATGCGCCTCCAGCATACAAGCCTCCTCGGGTCCCCCAGAGTTGAAGTGTTGTACCATATCTATTATCTTATCAACCATCTCCTCATCTATACGGAAGATGCCTACATGATGTTGGGTCTTTTCCGGAGTGTGGCCACACTCCAAACTATATGAGCAAGAGTAAGAGAACTCTCTGGGAACAGCCATATCTAAAAACTTCTTTAGGGCCCTGGGCCCAAATCCATTAATGTGGACCCAAGCCATTTCTTATTATATGTTATTAGATAACCCCGCGTGAAGACTTAAACCTAACAGCATATAACAAGAAATGGCTTGGGTCCAAGTCACAAAGTTTGGGGATGGCGGCAAGACCTTGGAGGCGCTTCTGGCCAGCTCCTCCAGATACTCGTTCACACAGTGTAAGATCCGGGGAATCGATGGTATCTTCCATATTTCTGATGAGGAGGTGGTTGCCAGGATAATGAAGGTGATCAACAATATTCGGGATGTCTCCGATGAGATGAAAAGAAGGGACCAGCACGGATCCCAAGCCCTCACGGATGGTATGTCTGATGAAGACAGAGAGATGATGTACTCTCTCGGGCTTGACGGGGATCATCGTCAAGGAAAACTGGTGGGATGGCCCACGCATCTATATACAAAGGATCTCTGACAAGGACCTTTATGAAGAGTATGTTAAGACAACACGGTTGGGATGCAGTTGTACTAACATAAAATACATGAGGGCGGGGTGTGAGTTCTTCGAAGAATGCCAATTCTCGATGCCGGGCGCCGCTTGTTAGCAGGCGGCGGCCCAGATACACTAAGCGGCGGGCTCATACTTCTGCGGTCCGCGTCCCTTCCTTTCAAATATTTCCTCGGAGCCTCTGCTTATACCCAATAGGCGACTATACAAGTCGGCGAGCTGTACACCCTTGATCTTCTCGATGGTGATGTGGGGGCAATCCTCCAGCTCTTGGCAATCTTCCGCAATGTCGACCAAACAGTCAAGCTGAAGAGAGCATAAAATCTCTCTCTCCTCATCACATAGAGGCTCCACCTGGGAATAATCCACCCGAGAACGCCATCCTGACCGCACTGCATTGGCCTCCCAGAGAAGATTGGCCAACTTCAGAATCGGGTAGACATTCTTATCAGAAATACGGAAGATACCAGTGAAATCTTCGCCCTTGTTGTATAAGACAGCATACTCGGTGGAGGCGGCTTTAAGCCCACTGAGGACCGTGTGGTGGCCTTGGATCCTGACCCAATCACCCTTTTTCTGGAGAAGGGTTACTGGGCGGCTGCACCCCTTTCTTATGTATGTGTGCTCGGGGTTCTTCTCTCTGCTGGATGGCGCCCCTATTTCCGCAAAGGATTGGACCAATTGGGTGTCAGAAGTGATCTTGTACATATGGAGCCTAGGGGCCCTAAAGTCCTCCCTTCCGTCAAGAACATAATCGATCCCTAGAGAGTATAACACCTTTTTGTCCTCAGCGGGTAGCAGGTTGATTTTGAGGGCGCGTATTGTCTCCGACCGCACCTCATCCTCACTCTTGCCGAGTTTCTTCAAGACCTCCCGCTGTTTATGGACGTCTGACGTTAACTCGACCAGTCTTATTATCTGGTCGCCTGTCTCTGTGGGCATCAGGAAGATAGCATCGAATTCTTTTCCGTTCCGTTCAATGGCGTACTCCGTAGAAGCGGATATGAGAGTGTTCAAGATGCCTCCAGACGCGTCGTATCCAGGGACACGGCACCAGACCATTTTTTTCCACATTTTTTTCCACAGATAGATAACCAGTAGAAGGAATATAAACTGGAATACTACGGCGCACACACGGGCATATGCACACGTGTATATATATGAGATGGAGAAGGGATATGCCAGTATGCACCACCTCGATTCAAATAGAATTTCCATATTCGATTTCGCCTCCGGAGGACCACTCGCGGATAGACAGAAGGATATGCGGCTCCACCCCATCGTCTAGGATTGGATGCACCGGTTTTAATTCAATTTCTCTGAGGTGCGGGTGATCCACCCCAGCGGACCTGCGACCATCCATTGTGGAACAAGACGCCAACGATGTTTCTATAACTTTGTGGATTCAGTTGGATAGACATCAAAAGTTTCTAGTGTAGAAATTTGTAAGTGCGTGTACCCGGCGCTGTTGTAATCATCGTTCTGTTTGTAGATGTATTTACTATAATAGGCAGAGGCCCTGTGGACTGGCGGGTGCTTCAACACCCGTTGATTTCGAGGTTATCTTTTTAAGGACTCGGTCAGCTGTCCTCTCGTCGGGGAAGAGGAAGACGCCAATGATGTGTTCTTTGCGAGTATCATATCTATACGAATACTTGGTTGGGTTCTCAACCAGAACATCGTCTAAGATCTGGGTAAGAGACTATGGCGGAGTTGGGTGAAATGGCACAGAAGATCCGCAGCTTTAAAGAATACAAATTGGTCACACTCAGCATGCTTTCCGACTTCAAGATTAATCGTATGCGGCTTGCGGTGTTGAAGCTTTTCACGGATGTAGTTGCCGAAGCATCTGTTGATGGCAATACATTGAGAGATATCCGGAGATACTACGAAAACTTTCTGCTACCCGAACTTCTAAGTGTTATACGGGCCGAAGAGCAGCAGGACAAGCAGTGGGGATCACCATACGAAGTAATGGTGTTGGGTATCTTAGGCTTGGGTATTATCTGGTTTATGGTCTAGCACAGATATGCGTGCTTTTTGTCGGCCTCATCTGGAGTTTGGAATCCAGGTTTCTTCGTGGATAAATAGCATCCGAGTTGTTCGCCTCGTTTAGAAAAGATTTGTAGGATGCCATTATCTCACGGGAATAGAGTTATAGAACACACCCAGATCAAAGAGACTGTTGTTGGACGCTGATCTGTTAAAACACTCAAGTATAGACCACAATTCTTTCTTGCGTGTATGGCCCGATCGCAACATGAGGAAACTTACCTGAAGCCATGTCAAATTTGAAAAGTCTTATAATGAGTTATCTTATAATGAGTTATCACCATGGGCCGACGTAATAAGAGTAACCCCACCCGGTGTATAATATATTCGCCCCCTACTAAAGAGTCTCCCCACTCTGCCAGTGGGGTATATTCCTCCAAACCCCACTATACCCCCCCTCTAACCCAATGTTATTCCTCCAAACCCCACTATACCCCCCCTCTAACCCAATGTTACTCCTCTCAGCTCGATATTACTCACCCCTATAAACACTCACTTCCAACTCAATGTCACTCCCCCCTAGCTCGTCTTGAACCCCTCTCTCCCTTCGAAGGGTTGTCTTCGCTTGGTGAGTCGGCTCCGCTTGGCAAGTCGGTTCCATACATCAAAAATCTACTCCCCTTAGAACACGGAGTCGACTTAGGACGAAAAGCTGATATATCGGAGAGAACATGCCAGAGGTGTGGGATTGTCTTCTCAACTTCCGGATATCTACAGAGACATGTCAATAATATTACTCCCTGCAAACGGCAAGAGCTAATCCCTTCTGATGATGTACCCGGCTTCCGAACCAAAAAGAGCACATGTCGCTACTGCGGACAGTTATATTCTTGTTCCATGCGCCGCCACATCTTTACATGTACGAAGGTTCCGGATAGTTTGAAAAATAAGAGAGTGGGGGGGGGGGGGGGGACCACTCAAAGAAAAATCAATCCCCAAGGCACAATGACCACTCAAAGAGAAATCGATCCCCTAGAAGGCATAATGACCACTCAAAGAGAAATCGATCCCCTAGGCACAATGACCACTCAAAGAAAAATCGACCTCCTAGAGGAAAGGGGCAAATTGACAGAAAAGATGATCAAAACACTTATAAGTCTGGATTCACAAATATGGCGTAATGTAGCATCGTTAGGACTCTTGCATACTCAAATAGCACGGTGTGCGGGGGAGTTGAAGTTGAAACAGCTAGATTGTAAAGAAATTCCGCTGCTAGCCGTGGGGAAGAGTGAAGAGACCCCAGTCGTGTTTGGGGGAGAAGCCCCAACCCGTGCAAACGAAGAGATGCCGGTGCTCCATCGTATGAAAGAAGAACTCCCAACTCGTGTAAACAAAGAGATGCCGGTGCTCTGTCGTATGGAGGAATGTGTCCAGGATGGACAATCTTCGGGTATTTGGCGCGGATGGGGGAATGCTGCCGAGTAATAGGCAGGCCTTCTTATTTTCTGAAGGATACCGGCGGCACATTGTTATTATCCGGACAAGTCAACCCACCTATGTAAGAGAGGTGGGTAGCAGAAACAACATGGCGATGCCACTGTTTCGGTGTAAAGGGTGGACTATCGGGACAAACAAGGCAAGAGATCTTACACCCCGGCATAGGACGGACCTGTCTGTCGGAATTTTCCATAATAATCTCATCCCGAGACGCCAGGATGTTAGCGGCTTTAATATGGGCGGTCGTGTTGTGGTGTCCAGCCCACCTAGATGGAGTGATTTCACGCTCACACACCGAGCAGTAGGTATCAGCAGGGGGTGGAACGCGCTCCACTGCAGCCGTGTGGCGGGCTGAGCGTATATGGTTTTCCCATGCTGCCGCTGCGACATTAGTCACACAGGCTTCGCACCAGCGAGCTTGAAGAGTTCGGGCAGTGTGCAAAGCAATTCTACCGAGGTCGGCATGAGCATCTGAGGGGAATAGCACACGGCTTCCCTCCAGATGCGTGGTTATCACAAGTCGCTCTGCAAAGAAGGGGGCCATATCCTCGCGGTGGGTCACAGCAATGACTAGTCCTCCACCGGGTGTCTGTAGAGCGAGAGCCCCAAGCGCCTCGACTACTCTGGGTAGGTTCTCTTCGTCGAGGCAGCCGAACCCCTCGTCTATCATGAAACAGGCCGGCAGAGGAACCCGCGCGATCTTTGCGAGTGCCCACCGTGCGGCAAGAGCTGAGACGAACTGCTGATACCCACTTCCCAATGCTGGCGGAGTGCGGGTCTCTGTTACTTTGTCGACAAGAGTGATGTTGAAGTCGGGCCCGAACTCAATTCCGAAATTTGCATCCATCTCCTCTAGCGCAACAGCGACTTCAGCCTCTACACCCGCCACAGCGTCTGAAAGTAAACGAGCGCCTATCCCATTCCTGGGATGTAGGATCTGACGGAAAGCCACACACACTGCTACCAAGTTGTCGGCGATGACTGCCTCTGCGTTGGCTTCGGTGTGTGACCGGCTTGCCGCCAGCGCCCGTTCGTGCGTTAAGGCTGCTCTAGCGGCCTCGACGCGAGCGGAGGCTTCGCTCGCTTGCGCGGCTTGCAAGGCTAGTCCAGCCGCTTCCGCGGGGTGCTCTGCAGCCGCAGCCTCTGCATGGGTAGCCTGCGCCGCTACCTGGCGCGAGTAGGCTTCGGCGGCGCTGAGAGCCCCAATTGCCTGTATGTGCCGCTCTCGGGCTGGGATTATACAGGCAGCTGCAACACGGGCACGATCTACTTCCTTGTGGACAGCGGAAACACGGCTGGAGCTCGCCTCCAGGGCTACATTGAATTCACATTGAGCCTGTTGAGCTTCTCGGATACTATCCGCGAGGTGCGTGGCTCTCGCCTCTGCAGCCTCCAGCTTTGATTCCGCCATGGTCCGTGCGGCCTCGGCTGCGATTCTCTCGGCTGTCTTGACTGCAAGCTCTGCGCGTGCGGCCTCCCAAGCACGAACCTCTCTACATGCAGACAGGATTGTGACATTCTTCTGGGCTGATCGCGCCGCAGCTTCGGCTGCAGCAATCCGCTCTAACCGGGCTCTTTTGAGCTCTGATGCTGCCTCTGTCTCTATTGCGGCAGAATCTTCTAAGGCCCGCGCATCACGCTCAAGAGCCGCCAAGATCGGCGGGGCTTGGTCCGCGACGCTGTTGGTGAGAGCCGTTACGTTGTCGACCTCGTCGGCGCCCAGCGCCTTCTTGACGACAGCACAACCAGCACACCCCGGCTCAAGTGCATGGGTTACCTCGATTCGCAACTTCTCATATACACGGGCATGACCCTGGGCTTTTTCCAGGGCCTTCAGTATCTGGCACAACTTTAGGACAGAGACTCCCGGAGAATCACAGCCACCAGCGGCCAGTGGGACCGCCGTTCTTTCACAAATCGCGCCAATCGCCGCAATACTATTGCGGAGTTTACCGGCCTTAGTGCTATAGAGTTCGGCGGCCCTGCTGGCTTGTAGTTCGGAGGGCGAAGGCGATCCGTTTGTAGCCCGGGCTACTTCAGCATTCTTGAAGGCCGCATCAAAAACGTCCGCCGCGTCTGGGGGTGGCTCGGGCCCCATAGCCAGGGTCCGCAGGTTCGGAGCAGGTTCATGCGGGAGAGCGGAATCCGCTGATTTCTCTGCCCGACGCGCCGCTTCCAGCCGGTCTTCGGCCACATCCGCAATGATACGTTCTTCAGAAAGCCTGATGAGTTGGGCGGACGCCGCTCTGCGGGCCTGCTCTACCCGATCCGTGGCATCTTTAGCTACGGCTTCTGCTTTAGCCAGTTCTCGTTCAACCACCTCGGCCTCTGCGAGCACCCAAGAAAGCTGCAGGGCCAGGGTTTCTTGGCTTGAGAGCCTTTTGGCTTCTGCGGCTTCCGCTGCGGCCGCCGCAACAACTTCCTGACCCCTAGCAGCTTCTTTCCTAAGAGCGAAGGCCCTTGCTTCGCTGGCCGTAGCGGCAGCAGCGGCGCCGGTTAGTATCAACGTGTGTTCTGTGGCCATGCATACAGCGTTTTCGGCCACATCCAGCACATCTTTAGCGGCGCGCATCACCTCTACGAAGCGGCTCCCTTCCGATGCGAGGGGTGCAGCCACCTCCCCCTCTTTCCAGGCAGAAGCTCTGGGCCATGGACGGAGAAGAGCCCGACGCTCGCCCCGTAGTTCTGACAGTTCCCTTCCAGAGGCCTTGTACAGGTCTTCGAAGGCCCCTAGGTTGAGGAGGGCGGAGAGCGTTTCCCGCCTCACGGAGGGGGGCGCAAGGGTAAATGGGACGCCTGACACCCCGGCGGGGCGCAGGAAGGAAACAGCGTCAAGCCACCGGCGGGCACCCAACAGTTCGCGGGCCCGGGCCGCGGTCTCGGGTGTGGTGTCGGCCGTGAGCTCTTCGTCCCCCAACCACAGCCGGATTGTATTCTCTGTCCGCTTAAGCTCTCCCCGCATGCCTGCCTTTTCAAGGCGGCCTTCGACCCCGTCGACCCGAAAGGTTAGCCGTAGACGATAGCCAGGGCCTCCCCGCCGAGGAATATCCCGCTTGGCTCCCCGGGGGGCCTCGTCACACAGGGCAAATGTAAGAATGTCGAAGAAGCTACTTTTTCCGGCCCTATTGGGAGCCACGAACCCCACGAGGCCGGGACGCCCTCGGCGCAAAGCATCAAAGTCTACAACATTCCCGCGGCCATAGCAGTACATGTCATCGAACTCTAGGCGGGCAAGCTCCGCACGGGGGGGCCGGCGGATGGCCCCCAAGACTCGCGGCAACAGCGGCCTCGTAGCGGCTGAGGGCCGCGTCTGCGATCCTGGGTGGAACCCCCGCTTCCTCGAGAAGAGCGTGGGCAAGGGTTGCGTGGTGGGCCCAGATGCCGCCCGCTGCCGCGGCACAATCCAGTGGTGGACGTCACACCCTTCCCACATTTGCCACACGGTTGATGCGGCGGTCCCTTTCGGAGGCGCGCCAGGTGTATTTTGCAGTGCGTCCCCAGACAGGAGCG
>JAVFBW010179270.1:0-10762 GCA_034783835.1 Mopalia ciliata
TTTTTTTTTTTTTTTTTTTTTTTTTTTTTTTTTTTTTTGTTAATATAGTTTATGTTAATACAAACGATAGTAGCCTGTAATTCAGCATAAAACCTAGTAATGAACCATTTCTCGCTCTATAACATTGTGTTACAAGTAACAGACATTTATGTGCTTTTGAGTGCTTTTGAGCTCTGAGGACGTTTACAGGCTACTCATCTTCAATTAATACCTATTTTGAGCATTGTTATTGGGTATATTGGGTTAAGTATATAGTGGTACCTGTATATTAACGCCATATGTGAAAGTCACTCGGACAATCGCTGAATCCTGGGGATGTTCCACCGTATTAAAGCAAGGAACAGCGTGAATTAGAAAAGCAGTCATCAGATAAGCGAAATACGCTAGAGGTCAATGTTATTCCCAAATCAAATAAATAAAAAAAATCCCAATCCCGAATATATTAAACGTTCAACATTGTGGAGGTTTTGTGAAAGATATTATTATCCTTCCTGATCGGAAAACTAAGATAACCTTAACCCAGAGAGGCTTCTTGAAAGAGGCTGTTCTCCTTGTGAAATCCTAATCGGAAACCTACGGTAGCCTTCAGTTTCGGATCAGTATGTAGAGTAGAGTAATTAGAAACGTCGCTACCCTTCGAATCAGCGAACCGTGAGCGTGTTACACGGCTAGCCTGTTCCATTCGACACATTTGGGCATGTTGGTCAAACACATTAAATCTGCTCAGTAGGACAAGCTTACCCTAAATTTTCACTCCCTACTATGTGTATGCCTACTGAGTAGAATTCATGTTTGACCAACTCGCCCAATGTGTCGTTTGGAACAAGCTAGTCGTGTACACATTCAACATTCACTGAATCGGAGAGTAGCGGCTTTACTAATCCATATTCATACTGATACCAGCTGAAACTGAATCGGGGTATTTAATGGTTATGTGGAAACATGTCAACCATAAGTAACAAGCTTTCTCTACCGACATCCGTCGTTAATCGTAATGGTAAAACTCTCAATTACAAAGGCTTTCTGAAACAGATTTATCTTTCGTGAAATGTGAAAAATAAACGAAAGCTTTGTGAAACCGACTTTCCTTCAAGGAATCATAAAGTGAAAACTAAGGTATGCTTAAGTTACGTAAGCTTTGTGAAAACGACTTTCCTTCGTGGAATCATAAAATGAAAACTAAGGTAGTTTTAAGTTACGGAGGCTTTGTGAAACCAACTTTCGTTAGTGGAATCTGAAAGCGAAACTAAGGAAATCTTCAGTTACGGAAGCTTTGTGAAAATGATGGTCCCTGTGGAATCATAAAGGGAAAACTAAGGTAATTCTATGTTACGGGAGCCTTGTAAAACCGACTTCCCATCGTGGAATTTTAAAATGAAAGCTAAGGCAATCTTAAGTTATGGAAGCTTTGTGAAACCGACTTTCCGTTGTGAAATCATAAAGTGAAACCTAAGATAATCTTAAGTTACGGAAGCTTTGTGAAAACGACTTTCCTTCAGGGAATCATAAAATGAAACCCAAGGTAATTTTAAGTTAAGCAGGCTTTGTGGAACCGACTTTCCTTAGTGGAATCTGAAAGCGAAAACTGAGGTAATCTTAAGATACAGAAGCTTTGTAAGCCGACTTTTCTTTGTGGAATCTGAAAATGAAAACTACAGTAAACTTAGGTTACCGAAGCTTTGTGAAACCATATAAGGGGAGAAGACTTTGAGAAAACTGGTTTCTCCTAGATCACAAATGGTATTGGTGGACAACATAGCGCTATCTAAATTATACATTGATAAACTGTTATTTGGTAGCCAGTCTTAATATCGAAACATGCAGGGAAGTAACAATAAACTTCATATTTCTTTGTACTTTATATTTTTAATTATAATACCGATAAAACATATGTGCTCGTAACAAACAAGTCAAAACTCTAGAAAGGAAACTCTGCACAAGCAACAATAAAAAAGCTGAAAAATTCTTAAAAGAGTTACAATGAAAATACATGTATAATTATCTATCGAGCTTTCTTTAACATAACTTAAATATCAGATAAATCATATAATAAACAAAAATAAATAAGATATCAAAACAACTCACTTCTTACACCGACTGTACATAGATATATGATTAAATATAATGTTGACGGCGGTGAAAACTCCTGTATTAAAATCTCAGAAAGAAGCATTTTTGTGTAATTATTTTTAACATAGCATCCGGAATATTTTGATAAGACGAGAATATGCAAAGTAAAACCCGCAATCGCCAAGCCAAAAATGTGGTTCATTTTTACCGATACAATAGACATCCTCCAGCTTTTAGTACCAGTAGAACGTAACTTCTTCTTCCGATTGGCCTACTCCAGCCTTTGGTACTAGTAAAACGGAACTTCTTCATCCAATGGACCTCCTGAAGCCGCTGGCACTAGTAGGTCGTAACTTCTTCATCCAATGGACCTAATTCAGCCTCTGGTACTAGTAGGTCGTAACTTCTTCACCCAGTGGACCTACTTCAGCCTCTGGTACTAGTAGAACGTAACCTTTTTATCCAGTAGTGATCGCTTAACATCATCCAGACCGGCACTGGCTCTTCTCTTCTCGAAATGTATCACACAGTACAGTATACTAGTAGGCAAAAAAGAATTCAGTTATAAGGTGAAATAAACAATAAAAATAAACGCATAACTTCATCTTTGCCACACAAAAAAGAAAGTCTTAAAAAATTGTATACATGTATTTATTGGATGTTAAACCCACAGGGTTAATTCCACATAATACGCCATTGACCAGATACATATACATACATTAAGTCAAACTAGCGCACAATAACCCAGCGACGTTATACCCTGGCTGCGGACATGCAGCATGGGTATAGAACCCTCGAACCCTTCAATGAGACTGATCTGTGGATTAGAAATACTTCAGTTCGAGATAGCCCCATCAGACTGTCTTGCAATCCCAACAAATCACAATTGCACAATCACGACTGCATGAAGCCTGTAACGGTGGCATATACTTAAAGCGAAAAGTCTCACAAAGCTTTGTCCTTAAATATTTTCTGTATCTTTTAGAAAGTAAATATAAACAGTATTTTCGTTATTTTGGGATACCACTTTCTTAGTTTCAGCAGATTTTACCTCATAGAGAATCCTAAAGGATTTTACTGTAAGGGTATATTAACTTCAGTCACATAGCATGTGCCGGTTTATTTGACACTCACCAATAAATGACCAGCACAATGGTCAATATAAGCGCCATAACGATGAAGACTAGCCCCGGATGAGTGCTCACTGTGCTCTGGTAGATGCTGTTGAACAAAACGCCGCCAATCATAGGGGTGGCACTTTCGGCTAAAGCGATACTTGCAAACATGGCGCCTATTGGAAAGGATATATGCAACATAATGTTTAATTAAAAAATAATAAACCAAATACAAACATTTAGTTTCTTTGATGCGCTTACTCCCAATATATAATGACATTAGTTTCCCAAAGAGAGTCAAATTAAAGTGCATGGTTATAACAAGTGATATGACCACTGCCCAGTATACAAGGCAGATATGAGTCTACTCTCGGTCTATGTGATAAACTTAACAAAAATAAACTTTTTGTCATACACAAGATGTGTATTTTATGTTCAATGCTGTGCATAGATAGTCCTTTTTAAAAAGCAGTCGACGTTTGATATTTATCACTTTGGTCTTCACAGGACCTAAACCTCCATTCCTTGATTCCATTTCCCAAATGGGTTTCTCGGCTGAACACTTTGCGCATCGTTAAATCAAAACTGCAGAATTTAGCGATTAATTCACTTTAAACTGCCAGGCGGTGAAGACAACGTTTTTAGAAATCATTTATGTCCCCAATAAAGTGTTTTTTTCCACGTGTGGTTTTCACAGAGTTTGAGAGTGTTTTTGTCAGCGACTCTTTGTCAGTAATGTCCAGTGACCTTGATGTTGACACACAGGAGCTATAAATATTTTCCTTAGCTTAGATCCAAAATTGGAACCTATCGTCAAAAAAAATGACATTAGGTTATTTTAGTTTAACTGAGGAAAGTCTACTGCCATTATTTTAAGTCCGCTTTTTCCACGAATAGGCTTCAACTATAGCAACGCCAGGATTCTCTGACAAACAGACTCTCAAACTCTGTGGAATTTACTGACAAAAAACATTATAAGGATTAAAAATGATTGATAAGTAAATGAACAGTTTAAAGTGAGTAAATCGTTAAAGTCGCCGATGGATTGAACAGTAGAAATAGTCTATTTAAATGCGAGTCAGAGTCGCCGATCGATTGAACAGTAGAAATAGTCTATTTAAATGCGAGTCAGAGTCGCCGATCGATTGAACAGTAGAAATAGTCAATTTAAATGCGAGTCAGAGTCGCCGATCGATTGAACAGTAGAAATAGTCAATTTAAATCCGAGTCAGAGATCCGATTGGTGGATCAGGAGATATAGCTTTGTATAGATGAGCCAGTTTCTCCCATTCGTGACAATGTACCAATATTATTGTATGTTAGGTGTGAATGGTTGCTAAAAGCTCAACTGAAAATAACAATACATCTTAATGTTTTTCTCAATCTCCTCCAGGTGTGACTGATTTATTTTTAACACTGACGTTTAGATAAATTAAAGCAAACATGTATGGTATTGAGGCCGAATATAATCACATGAATTCACATCATACAGCCCGACAGAACACCATTGTATAGTGTACGATGGATAGGAACATATAACCTTACTACGCTGATCTGCATATGCCGGAAGGAAGCACTATTTATATACTAAACACATGCGGCAAATACATGCAGTTTCAGTTACCGTGACTTTTCGACAAAGATGTGTTTGACCATGTCAAGCATAATACTATCATTATGAGTTTATGACTGACAACGACATAAGCCTCTTTGTCGAAAAGTCCCCCAGGTAATAAACAGAAATTGTCACCCATACGTGAGCCTCCTGTTAAAAAGGTATCATCAGCATCTAAATGCCACTCACACAATAAAACTAGAAATACTTCCCATCAGTTTACTTACCCAAGTCATCTCTTGGGGTAGACTTGGACATAATAGATCTCACCATCGCCATCACTCCAATTGCGGCCATCCCAATAATTGCAACTGATATAAATAACAACAAATATTACAATATTATTAATTTGAACTATAACATTATCGTTAATTTTAAGTATTACAATATTGTTAATTTTAGGTTTAATTATTACATTATTATTAATTTTAATTATAACATTATTTCGGTCAAAAATGTCTATTTCAGAATATAAACAAAACATTA
This sequence comes from Mopalia ciliata, assembly GCA_034783835.1. NCBI lineage: Eukaryota > Metazoa > Mollusca > Polyplacophora > Chitonida > Mopaliidae > Mopalia > Mopalia ciliata. The sequence continues at coordinate 5,287 of JAVFBW010179270.1, forward strand.
TGCAGTATTGAAGAAGAAAATTTGAAATTTTTTTTCTTATTGATCAGTGTACAGTTAAAACATCAATGTACAGTCTAAACATTAATGTACAGACTAAACATTAATATACAGGCTAAACATCAATGTACAGTCTAAACATTAATGTACATACTAAACACCAATGTACAGTCTAAACATTAATGTACAGGCTAAACATCAATGTACAGTCTAAACATTAATGTACAGGCTAAACATCAATGTGCAGTCTAAACATCAATGTACAGTCTAAACATTAATGTACAGGCTAAACATCAATGTGCAGTCTAAACATCAATGTACAGTTTAAACATCAATGTACAGTCTAAACATCAATGTACAGTCTAAACATTAACGTACAGTCTAAACATCAATGTACAGTCTAAACAGTATTACCTAGATACATGTCTAAATCTGTAGTTGAGAAGGCCTCGAATACGAAGGAAGCTATTTTCCCTGTAAGACAAAATATTCCAATTCCGACATCTCCCAGACAGCATTGTAACAACTTAATAATGCATACCACTCCAATTGCTGAGCACACACATGTTATGATCCCGAAATACCCTATTTGTATGGAGTCCCAACACAAAGGGAATTTCTTTTGAAATAGTGTCTCCACGCTTTGTGAGCCAATAAATGTTATGGAAGTGAGAAAAAATGCTATCCAGCACAAATTGAAGCGTAGACGTTGAAAACCTTCACCTTTCTTGAAATAAAATTTGAAGGCGCGCACAACAGATTCTTTGATTGTTTTGATTATAACTTTTCTGCCGGAAACAATTTCCTGAACTGGTAGAGCAACATCAGGCGCAGTAGTTTCTGGCACAGTACGAGTTTCTGGCACTACCCAAAATATCAATATTAAGTTGACGACAGACACGGAGATGCCCACAATGTTGGGTACCGAGTAGCCATAGGCATCTATAAGAAAACCCAGCGTTAAACTACCCAGTCCAGCAGAGAAGAGGCCACAGGATTCGGTAATGGCGATGCGCAGCGATCGGTGTTTACCACCGGACGTTGTATCAGCAGACCCGGCGAAGGCACCCAGAAGAAAGCAACTAAAACCCCCGCTTAATCCATCAAGAACATGTCCTATGATAAGGTAATACAGGGATGCGTCTGTGTAATCTACCACCAAATAAACTGCAGCGCGTAACAGCATGCCGCACACAGGGATCGCGAACACCATACGCCTTCCAAATCGATCGGATAACGCACCGAATATAATACACATGATCATGGAAGGGATTCCACTCGACACTGCTAGATAACTCTGGATGTTGGCGGCTTCTCTCTGGACATCATTCATATCATCGTTGGTACTTTGACTAATATTAGCTGAACAAGTAGAGGAATTATCGGGGTAGCTGGTATTGGTAGAATATTCTGTCAGTCTGAAGTAAATAAATTGAACAGACAGCCTGCCCACGATGGAGATTGTATATAGGTACAGGACCAGAGTGAGGGTAATAAGGTGAAAACTATAACCAATGTGAGTGACCGTGCCGGCCTTTGGAGGGGGCACGAATGTCACGTCATCCGTCACACTGGAATACCCTCTCCGTAAAGCAGGTGTACCCCCACCGTTCATCGTCGCAGTGGGCGGCTCAGAATCCATCTGTTTTGAGTAAAAAAATCACCACTTGTACGTATGTATTTTCTATGTTAGATGTATAATATAGTCTAAGAATTGTTTACAACTGAAGCTTAAACAATAAGTCTCAACATAAAATATAATTTCTATCAATCTTAATTGATCCACATGGTATATGCATGAATGTCACAATATGTATCCTCGAGAATTTAAGCCTATTTAACTTGTTTACACATTATAGTCAACTCAGCTTTGGAAGTTATGACCGACAATCGAATCTAGAATGCTCATCTAGGGGCTTTGTAGTTAGCAGTTAGTAAAATATAGTAGCGGAACCATCTAACACGGGAAATATCTACCAGACCGATAAGTGTAAAACCTACAAACGTACCTGTAAACTGGTTTCCGGGTTAGAATCAAAATATTCAAAGCCTTATTAAAACACGTTTGAAAGTTTCAACGGTTGGAACACTCTGGTACGGCGTGTCCTGGGATGTATTTTACCTTCCAGCCATTTCGATTAACTATAGACAGTTATGTAACCGGACTCATTAGCCTACGTTATGGTACCTCATCTGAACTGCATTAAAACAAGCACCGACTGAGACGAGTAAACAGATCCAACAAAAAAGGTATCCAAGTAGAGATCCGTGCAAAACTTGGCTAATTGAGTTATAATATAAGCCAAAATAGTTACTGGCGAATCGTTTTTACGATTGTAGATAAGCATGCAAACGTCACCACGTACCTACCTCTGTCCGCGTAGAAAATATACACTACCACAAATGGCTTCTTGTGATGACATTACGTCCCACATAATGAACTATAGAGGCTCACAAAGCCATGGTCCTACATATATTTCTTACGCTGTCTATTGATTCACCCTCGCCGTATGTATATAGCAGGAATAAACCTGACAAAGAAGTAGGTCAAAGCCACTGAATCAAAACCTCGTGCTTATCTTGTATAGCCGAGCTAAACTTTTCCCAAGGCGTGTCTACAAGTGAGTTTTAAACACGAATAAATACTAGTTTTGTAACTTGAGCAAAAAAATTGTTTTAATTACTTTTTCTCTACAATGACAATATTTATAACCAGAAGTCTATTAACTAGAAGTATGTAGCAAGAAACTGTCACGTCACATTTCAGACTAGTGTAGTTTTAGTTGTGAGGAACTCTGGGTAATTTCGGCCCTGATCAGCCACTCCGTATAGCAATTGTTTTTATTCGGAACGCAGGCTAAATATTTGTGAATTTAGTTGCCGTTTATGTATGGTTTATGTAACAGGCGTTTATTGCATTCGTTTAGTATGCAATATTATGATAGAGGAACGGCAGAAGTTTCCCATCATGCGTCTTCTTTAAAGTTGCGTTCATCTGAATTTGTTCAAGTCACACGATACGTTATAACAGGGGGCTCTGTTCCCAATGCTGGTAAGCTAATCTATATGGCAGTAGCATGCTTCTAGTTAATAGACTTCTGATATAAATAAATACCCATTAGTATTAAATAATAACCTTTGTAATATATGATAGACGGCATTTTGAAGCCCTGTGGAATTACAGAAATTTCGTTTCGCTTCCGTCACACTTTCTACTACTTTCAGTGCCGGAAAAGCATCCAATACTCTTGGACTAATCAGCTTTGTTTGTTTGTTTGTTTGGGCTGTAACGTCGTACTCAAGGCTATTTCACTTATATGACGACGGATTGTCCACTTCACGTTGTTCCTAGCCTTTTAAAGGTGGAAAACCGGGAGATAACCTCATCAAAACACCCCCGCGATTGCCGGAGCCACATCGTGTGACTCACTCATATACCTGATGGTCAAAAGATGGACTTGATCCTGTGAACGGTTAATTGGAGTAGGCTTAGGAAGCCCACATGCTTCCACTAAGCCATGGTCGCTTTGGCAAGCCTTTTATCACTTCTATCTTTATTCTACATAAGTTTTGCTTTTATTTTACCTATGTACAACGTTTTTATATTTAAAAGATATTAAAAAACTGAGAAATGATTTCTCCCCACAACAAGGACCGTATCCAACTTTCGTGTGAGCTCCTATCGTTTTTTGTAGACTTTCGAGACGAATGATAAGACGATACAAATATATTCCACATGCTGCGCAAGTTTAGCCTCAGCAGGGCACACTTCCTAGTCGAGAGAGATGATCAGGAAATGGTCCCTCTACAGCGAGATTACAACAACAACAAAGCAAAGCGCAGACTGCCAAAAGTCGGACACACTTGCATATATTTATAGCCAACAACGGCTGAAACACATAACAATACATTCTATTTATATAAAATAGTGAATAAAGAGTGAATAATATATATCAGGCGACCGGTTTATTCTTATTCAGTATTTTTATTGTAGTGTACATCATTTTATTTTCCCCACGAATCAGACATAGTAATGAGTCGCAATTGTAGGCCTATAAAAAGATTCCCTGGTTTATTCTTCTCTAGAAAATAACAAATGCTTTGCGAACACAAAGGGTGTAGGTGCTTCTGATCTGAAGGTACTTTTTGAGCACATTAATTGCTGTTTAATACAGGCTGTGAGGGAAAAATCTATAATTGAGGTCATAGATGCTTCGATTTTACATATTTACAAAAGAGTTCCACTTACCTTTGTATTTTACATAAGTGGTGTTTATTTTACACGTATACTGAATCATTTTTCATATAAGTGGAATCCTGAAATAACAATAAGAATTAATTTTCCATATGTACTTTTTATTCGGCATATGTAAACTTTTTCCACATATGTTGAATTATTTTTCACATATGTGAGATTTTTTCCCCGTATGTGAAATTATTTTTCACATAACACACATGAGGAAAAGAATTTCATATATGTGAAAAGAATTCAACATATGTAAAAGAAAGGTAGAAGTGATTAAACGACTTGCCAGGTCGCGGGCCCTGGACCAATCAGATCTTTTCGTCTTCCATGTATGGTTTTTTTTTAGGGGAAACGGTCGCTTAAAACTTTCACAAGTTGAAGTACACATTCCAAACACAAATTAAAACAGTAATATGGAAATCACACTGGATAAAATATTACTTAACAAAACGATTAAAGTAAACATACCTTCATTTAAAAATTTCCGCATGAACAGTTACTTACGTTTTTTTTATTTATTTTTTATTAGTTTGTTTCTTCTGGGGCGAAGGAGGGGGGTTTTCCTTGTTTGCTTTTGTTTATTTAATTTTTTTTATAATTTATTTATTGATTTATTTATTGATTGTTTTGTAATTTTGGCAACACACTAGGTAGAATTATCAATACGAGCGCATATTTTCGACAAATGTCTGTATTAAAAAGGGCAACTGGAGTCACATTTGGTATTACATACTATGGAAGGGTTGTGCGTTATCAAGTACTAAACGTTACTACATAAAAATGCAACATATACCGGGTGACCGGAATGCAAATCGACCTATGCTTATAACATAGGCCAGTGTGTCAAAAAGAAAACGACGGACACACCGTCACAGCATGACTGAACTGGCAATGCACTACTTGAGTTTGTATGAAGGTGTCACATCCCGTGCTGCATTGCGCGCTGTGATATGAGGTATTTGGGCTACATTTGCTATTACATAATACGGAAGGGCTTCTACTTATCATGTAGTGGGTAGCGGATGGATATCTGCTTCCTACTGAATAAGGAAGGGATGTACCTAGTGATGTCATCAGGTGGTGTCTTCCCGTGATGCTTTGCACGCATAGGACTCTCGCGAGAGTTGACGAGATTTGACATGGGGTGCTTGAGTTCACCAGGGGTCAGTTGTTCAAAGCACTATTAATTTTAATCCTAGATTAGATGACGTCACTCCATGTTGAAGGCCTATC
>JAVFBW010179281.1:0-10762 GCA_034783835.1 Mopalia ciliata
TCACATTACCACTTATTACTGCATTCCGTGGAAACCTAAAGGAAGTGATCCCTGTAAGAGTAGTGACCTTGTGTGACTCCAACAAAATACATGTACCTAACTTAAGGTTCTTTATTCTTTATTATTATGTTCTTTATTCATCTGATGTTGGATCAACAGGATTAAATCTCAATTACAGATCATTGGCCAGCATTATTGCGGGAGGAAAACTATCAAGGTACAATGGATGACCTATGTCCTACAGTAAATGGTGAGCAGTTTTGATATGTTTGTTTGTTTGATTGGGTTTTAACCTTGAACTCAAGGGCACTTCACTTATTTGAAGACGGATTGTCCAATTCAGAGTGTTCCTAGCTTAGTTACGATGGAAAACTGGGAGGAACCTCGTAAAAATTACAACGTGTGACTCACTAAAAAATTCAATGTACTGTTCACAGAATCAAGTCTGTTGAGCCTGTGAACAGTACATAGATTTTTTATCTGTTTGTTTGAATGGGGTTTGACATCATACTCAAGGGTATTTCACTTATATGCAACAGGTTGTCCACTTCACACTGTTCCTTGCCTTATTAAGGTGGAAATCAGAGAGGAAACCTTGTAAAAACCACCTCCTCAATTGCCAGAGCCGCAATGCATGACTCAATCATATACCTGATGGTCAATCCTGTGAACAGTAGTGCATCTGAGTACGATTATTAAGCACACTGGCAAATCACTAAGCCATGACTGCAGGCCACCAAATAGTGTGACACTGATATACCTGAGGGGGACTAGACACCTACATATATCAGCCACATGGAACTAGGAGCAATTGGCAGAAACAATAGCCACCAAACCGTGTCCGATGGTCATTTAAATTGACACTAACTAAATTCTAAGGCACTCACCATGTAATGCAGTCTTTTTGTAGAATAGATTTCAAATCTTCTTGTTGTGTTGTTGATAGAGATACAAAGGATTTTAGGATTCTGGAAAATATAGTCATGACTGATAATAACTCAAAGCATTAATGACAGAGAGTGTGACCAATTCAATACCGAGGTTTTGAGCTATGATGTTACAAGGTAGTGATGCCTCTTTGCAAAAAGACGTTGCCACTCAATGGCACAGTAGGGCAGCCTGCCTTCACTTTAACATTGCACGTTGCTGTTTCTAAGAAAATATGACTTTATAATTGTAACTTATGCCCCCAAAAATATTTTAAGATTTGGGAAAATGGAAAGTTATATGGTTTAATTAACTTTTACCTGTAAATTAGCTATATTTCTTGATACTGCTCATGTTAAAACCATGGATTGGCCGTCCCTCCTCGTAAACCAATAACGTTATTTTGCAAGTGTTTTGACTCTGTTGCTGTTATGTCATAACTGGAAAACCCAGCATTATATCATATGAATTCCCTTAGTGAGATTAATAAGTCCCTACCATCCAAACACATACATAAGACAGAACAACAATTAATTTATTTCCAATTATATGTACATGTATATATGGCATGTTTTTCAAAATCAAAACTATGATAACTTTTCCAAAGATCAACATTACTTGAAGTTGTATACACAGTTTGAAGATAATCCACTAAAAATGAAAGTGTGGAAAGCTGAAGTGTTTTCATAGGCTGTCAAATACATAATTTGCTTGTTTCATTGGGGTTCAACATCTTACTCAAGAATATTTCACTTATATGAGGACAGACTGTCTATCCACACTGTTCCATGCATAAACATGGGGGAAAACCTGGAAGAAACATTGCGAATGGGCAGTGGTCTCCAAAAATCAAGACATGGACAGAAAGAGCAATTTTTACCCTAAGACATTTTTCATAGTGGGTATAACTAACATTACCTTGAATGGAAGAAATAACTAATTGTTTTTTAAAAACTTACTTGAAATCTGTCTCTATTGCTTCTGGGAAAATCACATGTTTACCAAATTCTGGTAAATTGACCTGAAACAGAAAATTGTAAATTTAAAGAACAGATCCTCACAAGTACTCAGTCTCTGAAAAGTCACAATGGTGCAGAGTTTTTTTGTGAATAAAGGTTTGTTGGTTAGATAAGGGTGTTATGCATTCAATGTTGCTTCTTTAATTGGCATTAAGAAGTCAAAAAAACTTACCAGCTGGAAGGACTTATTTATTTTACATTAAGTTTCTATCTCATTTAAAAGATCATATTTAAGTATCAAACAAGCCTTCATTGTTTTTATACCGTATATGTTTGCACCATTTAAACATGTTTAAATATAATATAATATCTTCTATTATTTCGTATTAATGTTAAATCTTCTTACTTTATTAAATACTAAGCTTCTCTCATATTTAAATTGTTTGTTTGTTTGATTGGTGTTTAACGTCGTACTCAAGGGTATTACACTTATATGACGACGGACACAAATATAGAACATCACAAACAAATCTGCTTCTCTTTACCCTTTAGCTCTACGAACACCAAGGCAACAGAAAGCAACCTCTTTTCTTGCCTCTTACAATCGACCGAGGAAGCCGAGGGATGATTCTGCAGGGCCATGGCCCAACCAATCCCTCACAGGCCCTCTTATTTAAAAGATCACTTTCAAGAATCATAAAAGCCTTCACTGTTTTTATTACTTTGAACTGTTTTAATACTGTTTAAACATAATTTAATATTTTCTATTTACCTCTTACTTGGGATTTTAACCAAAAACTGTAAAGCTGCTTAAAACCCTAAGACCATTTGCCATACAACCAATATATTGGCTTTTAACATACAGCCAGCATGCTCTTAAGTTTTGTTTGTTAGTATTTTTGATTGGCTTTTAACATCGTTCTCAAGAGTATTACACTTATATGATGACAGATTGTGCACTTCACAGTGTTCCTTACCTAATTACAGTGGAAAACCTGAAGAAAACCTTGTAAAAACCACCCCCATGATTGCAGAAGCCACATCGTGTGACTTGCTCATATACCTGATGGCAGACAGACCAAGCAGCCAATGGGGACTTGAAACTTTTCTGTACCAGGTGTCCCACACACAAGTAAGCAAATAGTAACAAAAAGTTTGCAGATACCTGAAGAAGCACTGAGTCTGGAAGAAGAGAATTTAATGATGGTCCAAGTGGGTCAGCTTCTTTTCCTGGCCTCAGAATCACTAACTGTGGTCCCTGCACAAGGCGACTGCAATTAAAACAGAATAAATAAGTCAGTTAAAGCCAAAACTCAAAACACTTATTCACTTGGTCAATGTAGTTTCAGTTGAAGCAAAAAAAAATAGATATTATCCTTGCTGAAGTTGTTAGTGTTGTCACATGTACAAAACACATATTCATCTTGCCAGAGCAGTTTGTTCTTATACAATACACATGTTCATCTTGTCAGAGCAGTTCGTACTTATACAATACACATATAAGCCTTGCCGGAACAGTTTACAGTTATAAATACAAAACACATATTCCCACTGAACATGTAGTTTAGGTTGTAACAGATAATATTATCCCTGCTAGAGCAGTTTGTAGAACACATGAATCATTAATAATTGTTACAAAACACATATTCCCCCTGATAGAGCAGTTAGTATTGATACAGAACACCACATGGAATGCTGGTTAACAGTTCACAATGTGTGAAAAAAATGGGTATATGTTCCATTCCATTTATTTCTGATCCCATGTAAGTATTACAAAAGTTGAAGTGGAATGGGAGTATCGATGTTTGCAGTTAACATTTTTTTTTTCATTATTTTATTTCTTTTAATTTGAACAGATTACTCTAGCTTAGAAAATGTAAGTGGATGCATTTCAATTTGAACAAATTTATGTAGGTTTCTAAAAGTAACAAAAATTTGCAAAGTTCTCACCAAAAAAAAAAACGTTCTCAGGGTTTGATTATGTCAATGTGAGATGAGAAACTGACAGACATACATGTGTGATTATAAATGTTTAATTGTTGAAACTTGTTCACCTTTTATGATCAAAGAGTTGCACAGTGGCTCCCCCTAGTGCTGTCTTTACAATGCCTGTATGTTGGTGGGCGTTGGATGTGTTAGCACTGGGTATATTTTTTAACCCATACAATGTAAGGCACAATCGACTCTCTCTGGGTAATGAGCACAGCGCAATGTCCTCAAATGGAATCCTAAAGAAAATAAATAGTAAGATGTAATTTCAGTGGAAATCAAGTCCAGCATTTCTGGCTACTAATACAGACATAATGTACTTGTACACTTAATTCAAGCATAACGTATAAAACGGTTGTTTGAATATGGGTTTATGGTATTTCAAGGTTTTTATAAAGAAAACATCCTCAATGCCATTGGCAAAAGACAATGAGATACCAATGCTCATATTGTTTGCTTGGGATTTAACGCCATCTAAAGATTATTTAACTCACATGATGGAGTGCCACAAAATGCAATAATAAGACATCACCAACAGATTGGCTTCCTGTTCACCTGTCAAAATGCTCACAAGACAGCTTCCTGTTTCCCTTAAGCTCTGAGAGTACCAGGGCAAAGGGAAGCTGCCTCCAATAATCTGTCAAGATACTTACAAGACATTGATTGACCTCCTCCTGGCCCTGAGATCGACAGATCAACAGGGAGCTACATACATTACCTCTACCCTTCATCTGTTGTTTTTCATGTTAGTTCTACCACAACATGAAATACTCTTTTGAATCCTTATTCAGCATAATGTTTATTGATCTGGGCTTTAACTTTAAAGGTACTGATTTCACTTATGCCACAAATCTGTATTTCTAAAGAGTGTTTTTTTGTTTTTTGTTTGATTGGTGTTTAATGTCGTACTCAAGGGTATTTCACTTATATGACGATGGATTGCTGTACACAGCATGTTCGGTTCAGGAAGCGCACTGGCTACCACTGAGCCACTGAGCCGCGGGCTCTAAAGAGTGAACCACAACACAACCATGACGTAAGGTGGTACATAAAAATGCTCTGTTGGAAAATTATTTCTCCATATAGAACCCTTTAATAGCCAGAGGTTAAACTTTTTTAACTTTAATGATCATTGATTGATTGATTAATTGATTGTATGTTTGATTGGGGTTTAACTTCGTACTCAAGGGTATTTCACTTTACATGACGTTTTGCCAGGCCAATGGGTGAAGGTAACCACCCTTGACATCACTTGAAACAAACAAAGACAGGATTGGACAAATACAGGATGACAAAAACAGGATGCAATACAGACACCACACCATACAGATTGATTAATTAAGGGTATTCACTTATATGAGGGCAGTCTAGTCCAACAATAATTAATACTAGCACTACCATAAAATGTGAGGTGTTATGATACTGATGGCAAGTTAACCTTCCTGCAGTGCAAGGGTAAAGACAGTATTGTTACTCTTTAAACAAACTGCCCTTACCCAGATGGTTCTGTTAAAGTTCAAACATTATAACTAAACTGTGCATGTAAATGACAGTTTATATTATACTTACCACTCATCGAAGATAACGCGTTCACAGAGTCCGGACGTAGCGATCGTCATGGATTTCGTTAGAATTGGTTTTCCCAGGTTTCTGCCACTATGATGCAAACTACAGTTAACCCTGTACTCATCATACCTGGAGAGGACACAAAAAGAAACGTCAGATTAGCCGATTTACAAGCACACAAAAATAGTAATATAGTTTTGACTCATTTATGGATTATTTTCCCTATTAAAGAGGAAAACAGTCTACATCAATTCATTTTATGATGTAAGGAATGTTATGAACATATTGGAAACTGGTACATGTATGCTCTGTACCACAATGCAAGGAGAATAAGAACTTCATAATCATAAAATTCTATCCACCTTAAGAAAATCGTCCATAACAGATCTTTCAACCATTATAAAGCCGAAAGTTTCTTCTCGAGACGATTTCAAATCAGAATTACCTCACCTGATAGCAACCGCTGCTTGATTACATCCTCAGGAAAAGATTCAATGACTTAGTAAAAAGTGTGACTTTTTTTCTACAATTTGTTTAATTTCAAATAAACAGAACTGTTGAGGCGGCCATACTAGCTTTTCTGTCACCCATTAAACCTTGGTTTAAATTGATTGATTCATGTTTTAGGCCATGGTCAAGAACATTTCACTAATATGACGGCGGTGAACATTTATTCCAACAATAATTGACACTACATGTAGCACAACCAAGATGTGAAGTATGTACATAATGCTGCAATGTGCAATTTCTTCCAGTCCTTAGTGAAGACAGCATTACTCGTCTTCAGACAAACTGCCCTTAGCAAAAGGGCTGAAACCTTGGGACCTTCACAAAGAGGTTTTTTGCCCCTTCACAATGACCAATATTATTGTTCAAAGATATTATAGCCTTATGTAGACTCACATATTGAACCAAGTGACCGGAATGTGATGAGCAGAAGCCACCTGTATGAGGAAATTGTCTATAAGTTCAGTCACCTCTGTAGTCTCTGAAACACAGAAAACACAAAGATGTAAATACTTGTGATTGATTGATTGATTGATTGATTGATTGATTGGTGTTTAATGCAGGGTATTTCACTTATATGGCTACGGTGTATTCCAACAATATTTGACTCTTACAGAACAAAGATGTGAAGCATTTCCATAATGATGGAAAGTTAAATTTAAACCAGCGCTAAAATAAACTGCCCTTAGCCAGAGGGCTAAATCCTTGTGCAAAAATAAATAAAAGAGTTTTTCACTTACATGACAATCAAGTGTTCTTTCACACTTTACTGTGCTTAAATATGGTGGAAAACCATATAAACCACCACTGTGATTGCAGGGGCCACATCAAGTGTGTAACTTGTATACCCCAGGTTGACAGATTGACTTGAACTCTTGGTTGGTACATTGAAGTGGGATTAGTAGACTTTCACACTTACCAATAAACCACCACTGTGATTGCAGGGGCCACATCAAGTGTGTAACTTGTATACCCCAGGTTGACAAATTGACTTCAACTCTTGATCAGTAAATTGAAGTAGGGTTAGTAGACTTTCACACTTACCACTAAACCACTTTCCTTGATCTCAAAATCCCTTATGTTTTATAATACCTTGCCTTGTATCCACAAATATACACACACAGGTTATTGCAAGCCATTACTTACCTGTATAGCCATCTTTTGCAAAGAGAATAAAGTCTGTGTGGAATGTGAGACAGTAAAGGTTGACCAACTGCTGGACTGTCACAATTAGCTCATCCAGAGCTTCCTGCAGACTTTCTAACAGAGAACATCGTTCTGCCAAACTGAAACAAGAATTCACATTATGTCAATGGCATCACTTTCATTCCATCCAATCACAATCAGACCAAAAGAACTCCCTGTTATGATCTGACGCAATGGTTCGCTAAATGAGGCTCAACAAGGACATGCTTGGTGGGTTTCAAGAAAGGCTACCATCCTACATGCAGCTAACCAGTAAAAACATGAGGTTAAACCTGCACAACTCTGGTTCCTTTAGTGAAAATCTTAAATTTATTCAAACCAGGTTTTGGGAAATGGCTCAGTGATTGGCTAATTTGCAACATGATCGACACCACAAACAAAACATGGAGAGCTTATTTCATTAGATTTTCGTTTTAGATACCAGTTTGATTATGAAAAATATAATGAATGTTTCTTTTATCATTAAAGATCATCCGATGGAAAAACTCATCTTATACCTCTCAACTTCCCTTTCGATACTAAACCAGCCACTATTTACAAGTGTAGATACATAAATAGCTTACTTTTGGTCTTGAATGTTGCAGGGGTCGGAGTAAATATATTCTAAGTCATTGTCTATTTCTGGAGGCTGTGAGGTTCGATGCTGAAAAAAAAAATATAAACCATATAAAACTTCAATTTGTTAGTTTATGTTTTTTTTTACACGGTATGTGTAAGCTCTAAACAACTCAATTCGTTTCTTGGAATGATACCTTAAAATCTCTCACATAAATGAATCTTTTCAATTAATCTCATTTTCAATTAATTGGAATATATTCTCTGCCTGATAGCGAATTCCTTTTCTATAACAGGAAATACATTCTTGTTTAAACCAATTAAAACCAGAATATATTACATATACATGAAGCCTTATTTTATCTTCCAAGTGGATTCATTGACATTTTGAAGGGAGATTGTAATCCAATGCCTTTATGAATTTCTATATAATAGCCAGCACTATAATTGGGCAGCTAGACAGGTGGTTGGTGTGATTCAAACTTGTGTATTCTCATAAATTCTTGTTGTTAATCTTGTCTTGGACTATTCAACTGTTCCAATAAAAAGCAACCTCTCCCATCTTCTTTACAATGTAAAGCTATCATAGACTCAAAGTCACAACTCCAACAAACTCCAAGAAATGCATGTTAAGTTTAATGTTTTGGTGTTTGGTCTATTAAACCATGAGGATGGCTTTGTAAATCAAAATATAGAAACTTTAACAATGAGAATATTGCCATTACTCAGAGTTGTGACTGTATCGCATTATTCAATGAAATCATAGTAGGAAGGCTAAACAAATTATTGTTAATTTACAAAAGTCATATTTAATCCGCTAAATACACTGGGTAAGATTGCTTTTTTTCTAAATTCAATTGAATTCAACACATAGACAAGGTTCAGAGAAAGGCAAAAGGAATGAATATTTCCATTGTAGGAAATTGAAAAGGGACTTACCGAAAGTTTTGACACAATTTCCTCCACTCTATTGACAGACTTGGAGATAGCCATTGTCTCTATCTTAGATAATATTGCACATACAGCTTTAACCGATTGGATTAAACTACGACACTGACTAACATCCGCTTTGCCCTTTACATAAAACATAGAACTGGCATTTATTCATTACCTCTTGACATTCATTTAGGCCCCATTTGGTGAAGAATTAATGATGGAAAATGAAGATTAACAAAATAGGTAAGAAAAAAAGGGCCCCATTATGTATTATATTTCTACTTTTGTTTGTTATTTCATGCATGGGAAGGTGTGTCAGACCAAATAATGAATGAATCTACCCTTCCCAATACAAATACATACAGGTACACATAGAGATCAGCTCCTTGTTGCCTCTCATTTCTGAGAACACCAGGGGAACAGAAATCTCCCTCCAACCTCCCACTTTATCACAAAGGTACATGTAGTCCTTCCATTTATGAACGGACACCAATATTTCAATTTTGACAATCAAATAATAAAATCTAATATCAGGTCACTAGGTCACTTAAATATAATTCTTACAAAGTTTATAAGAAATAATTTTTATTTTTACTTTTGAAAAATTAGCGCAAATAAATTTTAAATTCTGATACCCTTAAATATATATAATGATGCAAAACATATGTAAATATATTTATTCAAAGCAAATTAAGTATAAAACAACAACAGCTAATTATTAATAATTAAATAACATTAATTTTGCAATAATAAACATTTGATTGATCGCTGAACAACCATATGTGGTCAGGGTACATTCTATTCATACAGTAGAATCAAACCAGCAGAGTGCAAAAGTGAATGAGTTCAGCTCCAATTTTTCAAGGAGTAGAATATATTTTTTGGCCATGATGGTTTTATTGTCATTTCATACCTTTAATTTAGCATATACATTGTCTTTATAACAAATGGAAACACATGCACCTACCTGAAGAGTTTGGTCTCGAAGTCTTTCCACTTCTCTGTAGAAGGTTTCCATTAAAATATCTAGAGAGTCTCTGAAACACAATTCAGAGAAATGTAACAACAACAGAACTAGATACGGATCAAGAAGGGTATCATTTGCCAAGGGCACAATCCTACAACCATCTTTACTTCAATTTTTTAAATTTTTTTTTCTCAAGGATTTGCTGGTTTGATTGGTATTTGATGCTATACTTAAGGCTTTTTCACTCATATGGCAGCATGCCATCCCAATGGGTCAAGAAAACCAGAAAAGATATGAGAAATAAAACAACATATCTTTCTCAGGACACCACCTTCTATTCACATTAAGTCATGTGACTTAGTCAGTTATCAAGGTCATAACCTCATTAATTTGACAGCAGGATACAAGAGTGTAAATCACGCTAAATGTATTCATGAGCAGTGGTGGCTTAACCCAAAATGGCCTTTATCATTGGTCATTGGGAGGTATACATTTATCCTCAAGAGATGGTAAAAACAAAAAGATAACTCCATGCCATACTTCAGAATGTTTAATGGTAGCCTTTCACTCAGGGATATAGGGGTTATTCTACCAAGGCCTCTACATTAAGATTCAGATTAATAGAATAGACATGATGTATTAGAATACGACTGATGTATTGTTCACTAACCTTGAAACTTCTCCAGGATCCTTCTGGATAAAATGACGAGGAAAATAAACAGGCTGATCATCATCATCTATCTAATAACAGGAAAGTAAAAACTGTTTATTTGATATAGTGATAAAGCAAAGATTTTGTTTGTTTGTTTATTGGTTTGATTGGTTTTTAATGTCTATTTCACAAGGTTCTATGCTTAAATACAGTTTAAATTAAACTGAGAGGAAACCTTGTAAAAGCCACCCAAGCAATTGCCAAAGTGGGAGTGTTATATACACATCAAAGTAGGATTGGTAGGCTGACCATAACCATGACTGTAGAACAAGATAAAATTAGGAGTAAAAAACTTTCATCAATAAAAAAAACTTTCATTTGTTTTCTCTCCTAATTTTATGTTGTTCTGCAGCCATGCTTAAGATTTTTCTAGAATGGATTTTGATTGTTTGTTTGCTTGATTGGGAAGACGGATTGTCCACTTCACACTGCACCTAG
>JAVFBW010179292.1:0-10762 GCA_034783835.1 Mopalia ciliata
GGTATTTCAGCTACGCTGTGGCGAGAACATGTTGTCAAAACAATTTTATCCAACGCTCTTTACCCAAACACAAATTTCCATAAGGCTGTAGCAGAAAACATCAAAAATAGAAACAAATCCACTGAAATGTAATATAAACAATTTAATAATGTTAACGTTTTTTGTTTATTTTTTTTATATTATCTTATTGTTTTATTTTGTTGTTGTTTTTGTTTTTTGTGTATTTACAAGTTATGGCAGATATAGCTATTTACAATTATTTATAATATCGATGTCGAGTTTTTCGTTTTGGCGAGCCACCAGCACTATTGAAGCTGGAGCAGCTCCACCGGCCAAACGTCATCGTTACAGAGACACCGATGTCAGGCTTTGTAAACTGAAGGCTAACCTGGTCTTGCAATACGTCGATCCTGTCGTCTATGTGATTTCCATATAATGTCTGTAATAATTGTGTCTGTAAGAATACCTATTCTATAGTTTATACTGTAAATAAAGCTGTCTAACTATATGTATGTTTAATTCTATGATTTATGGTCTTATTGTGGACTGTAAGTAAACATGTTTATAAGGTATGCTGTTGTTGTGTAATGTAAGAAGAACTCCAATTGCTTCTTACCTTTTTAATCAGGTATAGTCTTTACCATATTTTGCACGCAGATCCCACGACAGGTACGCTTTTTCTGTAGTCGTCGCGGGTATAAACCATATTTACACGGCTAATAGTGTTTTGAGACCACAGGGAACACATACTTAACATTCCTATGTTGTTTTGATACCACAGGGAACACACACTTAACATCCCTATGTTGTTTTGATACCACAGGGAACACACACTTAACATTCCTATGCTGTTTTGAGACCACAGGGAACACATACTTAACATTCCTATGCTGTTTTGATACCACAGGGAACACATACTTAACATTCCTATGCTGTTTTGATACCACAGGGAACACACACTTAACATTCCTATGCTGTTTTGATACCACAGGGAACACACACTTAACATTCCTATGCTGTATCGCAATACTCATGAATTGTGTGGATACAGAAAGAGAAATGAGATTAATAGCCCTGTCCTCACTCCCGCGTCTTACATTATTTAACCTTTGTTCCACAACTATTTGCAGGCTCAATTTCAGTTCAGCCTTTTTATTTAAAAAAAATGCTTTAACGGATTAGTTTGATTAAAAGAAATTACTATTGTCTCAAACAAGCCGATGTTAAGAATATTGGACTCTGAATGGTTGACAAAATCAATTGATAATTAAAACACGAGAGTTGAAATGTACACAAAAGTCATCTGACCAGATTTACTATTGATTACTCCCTTAATGGGGTAGATCTGTTATAAACCTGGCAGATCCGCTGAAGCATGTCAGAAAGATTATTTATGATATTACCACTCAACCCTCGATGCTCTTATTCCACATGTCCTTAAATTCTATTAAGAGCGAGTGAATTTTAGGAACGGGTGTTTTTCTCTGAAATTCTAGCTAAATTTAAATCCGAACTATGCATTCCCGAGTACAGCTGTCTTTCTTGTGCATTTAGTGCCGTTGTTTTTTTAATTTTGATTACAAAAGCCTTACACTGCCGAAGTTTTGGGTTAACCTATTTATATCATGATGTGGAAGTAAATTACAGCTTTTAGTTTGACTTGCAAACAGCCTCTGTCCGTCTGTGCTCCCATTGTCAGAAATAGGGTTAATATACACTAATATTGACGTAAACTTTTATAGAGTAATGTATTATGACATAAATAAGTTTTTTTATTTATTGATAAACCTTAAACTTCATTTTAAAACTGGAAGAATGACACTAAATAAATCCAAACTTAATCAACCAAAAATTCAATTATTGGAAATGTCCTCTTGTCCGAGAAAATTGCAGATATAAAAGGAGACACTTAAACACTGGTCAATAGAGCTTTATATCGTTGTGTGTTAAGTCATATTACCTCAAATTTATTCTTGTTAGGATCTAATGGCTTTTACATTGAGCATTTTAGGCACCTCATTTGATGGCCGCATATTAGAACCCTATAGGACATAACCAAAATACCAAAGAGTTGTATAAGATCAGAAAGTTCTTGCGGACACCTCACACTGACAAGTCCTAACCATATCTGGGTTATTTTAAACTATGGAACTTTTACACTGAAATGAAAATATTTTAGGTAAAATTTATTTGGGGATTCAGCACTAATCTATATCAGTTCCAGTTCTTTTTATTTGTCTTGTTCATGCGCGGCCATTGTTGCTCCAGGTTGACAAAGTCAACCTCTAATAAATTGTTGAAATGTTCACGCCACAGCGTAGCTGAAATCAATCAATCAAACAATCAAAGCATAGGTTACCTCACCGTTAATAAGGAATTGTATCATGTTTCACAAAGAAAGGACCTACTGCCTAATGACCGAAAACAACAACAACGACACAAACTGAATAACCGGACTCAAAAATAGATTATTACATGCGATACAGAAACAGTCAATATGTGTTCCGTTGGAATTGACCTACAGAAAATGTCTACACGACACTATGTCCTGTCCCATTAGAATCGTGTTTATGAATTATTAATGAAACTGACTTTTGTAGAGGGTAAGTGTGAGTCTTGTGTCTGAATAATAGAGATCAGACCTACTGTTTAATCGTCCCATAAAGATCGCTGCCGTCTTTATGGCTCCATTAAGGGTAATCAGTTGGCTGAACATGGTCTCTGTTGGAGAGATGATACCAAGTACCTGCCCACAATGTCTACATTGGCACCAAAAATTCATTTAAAGCTTCTGTCCGTCCCCCCTAGACTATTTCATGTATCAAATCGTCATTCCGTTTTTTTCTCTTTGGATGGAAATATTTTATCACCTCTAGTTTGATTGACTCACACATTCTTTCACACATTTATCGAAGTAAACATTGACCTGATCCATTTAATTTTTCACTAATCAGTTTAATCTTGGAATATTATATTGTTATATACTTGTTATGCCTATGTATTGATAAAAAATCTGCAGTTGAGGGGAAGCAACATGCTGCAACAAAACAGCTGCAGCTGCCACCCTATCCCCAGTCTTCGATCCATCAGTGTAGATAAAGGATCGGTTCTCATAACCACCCTTGTCTCACCAAATCTCTGCTGAAAAAGAAGCGGACATGTTTCTGACTTCTATTTGACACCTAAGATCAAACAGAAGTCTACATGTAGGAAACAGCCAAGACGGAGAAGAAGGAAAAGAAACGACACACCCAATATGGGATTGGTTTGATTAAAAGAAATGTCCATTATTTTAGTACAAGACTGTGTAAGACTATTTTTCCCGTACGATTGATAAAACCAAGAGATAATTATAACACGAAAGTTGAAATCTACACAAAAGTCATGTGAAAAGATTAACAATTGAGTATTCATTTAAAGAGGAAAATCAGTTATAACCTGGGCAAATCCGCTGAAGCACATCACGAAGATTATTATAATATTAACACTCAACCCACGATCCACAACTCGATTTCCAAACCAAGCACATGATTAATCGAATGTTTCTCTGATTTCATATGTAGTTAAATTCTATTAGCAACGGGTGTTTTTATCTGTAATTCCAGCTCAATTTAAATCCGAACGATGCATTGCTGTGTGCAGCTGTTTGTCTTGTGTCTTGTGTCTTAAGTGTCGTTGTTGTTATTTTGATTATAAAAAGCCAAACCCTGTCTAGCTGTTGGGTTGACCTATTTATGTCATGATGTGGAAATACAATACAGCTTTGTTGGCATTCTACTAATCTCAAATTGTTAAAAGGAAATCTGATTCAATGAAATCCATATGGCGCTATTGCCACAAAGGATCTGTTCACGTGGTCAACCTTGTATTGTAGGATGTAAAGTATCCACGTAATGGCGATTATAAATAACCAGCATCCAATAACAGTCAGGCTCTGTTTAACGTACTGTATTAAGTGGACAAAAAAAACCAAGAAGGTTATTCTCGGCAGTTACTTGGTATGTTGGGAGCAACTGACGCAACGGATGCTTTAAAAAGGGTACAATAATAATGAGATTCGCCGTTACAGTTCTATTTAAAGATACAAGCAAATCGAGAACTGATCTCATAGGACAAACGTCTCTCTCGTTAACTTATATGTTGTCTACCAATGCCGTTTCAGTTAGAATGACGAAGAAAAGGAAAACGAACTGTACAATTTCCCAGCCTGTTACAGCAATAGAAATCCCGTTGTTGTTGTTGTTGTTGAAAATATAGCAATTTTTTATTTCTTTGTGTTAATTTAATTTACATTGCCGTATTTCATTTAAAACTACGACGAAATAACAATAAACTATTAATAATGACAATAAATCATGAAATGGTTTATACTATTAAAACGTGAAGTAAGTATTTTATTTATTTACAATGGATATACAAGTTATTTACAGTGTTTTGCTAAGTTTGATTTCATTTGAATTGTTTTTTTCTCACATAATAGTTAATATATAGAAGGATTCCTAGTCTCGTCTCCGTGCTTTGCACACAGAGCCGTCCAGAAAAAAATTATTGTCTATCCCTATAGCAGTTGCAGTGATATGCAGCCTGTATCGAAAACAGTAGAAATCTGTGCCTGTACTGTGCTCTAAGTGGGCATTCGGGCCAGCCTGTACGTCTTCTGACTGAGTTTGCGGTTGGTGTTTTACACAGAGTTCAAGGAAGCACAAATCGGTCTTGACTGTATTTGTTATAATTATGGTCGCAGCCCGTTTGTCCTTTTCGCCTTGCGTAAATGTCAGTAGTGTGGTACTGTTGGTATCTGTAAAGATATGGTTATTTACTGTTTTCCTATCTGAAATGTGATATAACCAACACCCGTGGTTTTCATTGTCCCATTTGTCCTGCTCTTTGTTAAGTACTTCCCTCGAATGCACTTGAGTGTTTTAACGGTAGCTGACTCTGAAAGCTTTTGTAGAATAATTTTAGTTTACTTTTCAAGTACTATCATTTAGGAGCATCACAGTCAAATCAATTCGGCTGAATGACAATACCAGGGTAACATACCTTCGTTGAATGACATTTACTAAGTTTTTTTAAGCCCGATTAAATTAACATTTTGTCTTTCGAATCATTAAGCCCGTGTTGTGAAGATTTATAGTTATTTTGTTACAAACCTAAATGGGACTGTTAGCATTCTGTTAAAATGCTCTGAATATTTCAAACGAATTGACTGGCTCGCCATCATATTCCTAAAATACCACTATCCTGGCCTAACCAACAATCATTCCAATAAAATTTCACGAATTTTCACCCTGTCAGTGAAACCCTAAGATAGACTTTCCACATACTTTCTGTCTTAATTGCATTCGTAGACATCTACTAAGTAGTGGGGCATTTTGAAGAATTACCAACTACATGGCATGACCAGTCAACTATACTAATAAATTGCCAAATATTCTCTAACAAGATGACCAAATATACTCTGACAAGATTACCAAACGCTGTTGACATATTCAGGAGAACGGGTTTTGGAACGCCTACATCACGAGATGTGATCCGGCTGTCTTCGCCAGAGTGTTGGTTAGGCGTCTAGCAAATTTATGTCGAAATAGTCTGCAGAAAATGTGTAAGAAACAATGAATAGCATTTCTTTTGTCATCTTTTAGATGCTCACACTCTTGGCTACCGCGATCAAATGAATTCACCAGCCTATAGTTATATAATAGTTTACAGAGTTCCAGTTTACATAACAACATGGTCTCAGACGGTTCGCACTGCCTTGTTGGGAATTGAAAATGAGTCAATCGGCAAAGATTTATTTAATTATGATATTATTCCATTTCAGTATTATAGAGATATTGTATCTCATAGGACTTCTTTTCAAATCTTTTCTTTTTTGATTGTCACCAAGAATGTCTTTTCACCATAATTGCAATCTATTCCTTAGACGTATTGAGACGTAAAAATCAGAGGAGATGTTAATGAATGTTCTAGAATAAGCTCTACAGAAGCATATCCACTGCTGCAGTTTAATTGTAGTGAATGATTTATGTCCAACTATTTCATTATAATGTAAAATATCATCTACTTTGTGATGCCTTTATATAGAATTCTGACATAACATTAATATTTTACGGGCAATATTTTCCATAAGATCATTAAAGTGGCATTTATAACGGGGAAGTGAACTGCATCAGATGAACAAATGTTGCACTAGTTTATTAAATGTACCGTTTTAAATTTCATTCCAGTGATCGTTTCAGAGCGTAATGGTGACATGAACAGTTGCTATCCACATCAGGTCTGTCTCCTTTTTTATGTTTCCAGCTGTTTCAACATGCTTTGTTGTTTTTCAAAATGGTATATTTATTCACGCCAAAAAATACTCCTTCCATTCTTGGACAAATGTGTCACAACTTTAACTAGATTTAGTCTAACGCGATCAAGATAGATCTACATAAAATGCAAATGTATAGTTAACAGTTGCAATACGATTGCCTTTGTCACTTCTAGACCCGCTCATCCTTTAAACGAACATAAAATACCGATTATCCGTAAGCTATTAAATGGATAGGCGACCAAACGAAATAGTTGTTATAAACCCAAAATGACAGCAGATGGAAATTCTTTTAAATATTTCTTAATTTGTTTTTCATTCTTTGATCTTTGTTCACAATAACAGCTTGCGCCATTCATACCAGCCTGATTTAATCATATATACTTAGATAGTATGATGTGTGCGTTATGACAGTGTCCGTTTTGCCGGCAAGTGAATGTTTTTTTAGACAAGAAAAATGTACACTGACATGTCAGATTTCCGCTCAAATAAGTTACATCTATTTTTACTCTCAGAAATCGAGACCGAAATTTTTTTTTTTTTAACTCAACACAAATAAGTTTTAAAAAAAGCCCTTGAAGTCAATTATGTATTTTCACAAAAAATGTTGGTAATTCATGGTATTATCATTTATCTCACGGACTGCCAATCGATTTTCAATCAATCATTAATATCGATCTTGTGCTGTTTTTTTTTAATACTAATGTGATTAAATTCTTCTAGAATCCAGAGCAACTTAAATTCAAATGATTTATTCGTAGTTGTTTCTAACAAGCAAATCTTATATTTTTATAAATCCAGTTATCATCTCTGCAACAGATGGTCGATTTTATCCCTTATAAATATTTATCAGAGGTTTGTCAATAAATGCGCAAGGAACCTTTCTGTTGCCTGGTCAAGACGGGGACTACTTTGTATTAAAATATTTATGGGTCCAACAAATTCATGCTAAAATACAATATTAATTATACTTTATAGTGTATCTCTACAATTTATTTCTGTATAGCTAACGATTATATAGAGCAAGACAGATGTTACATGTAGCTGTTTGTAACTTCAACACACATCTTAACATAAAACGTGATCAGTAATTGTATAACATTGCACTCTTAGAAAAAATATGGCTCTTATGGAACCCTTTAAAGGTTTTTCGGTCATGACTCTGGAACCCTATGTGCTTGTGAATGGAACCCTTACAAAAACTGATTCAAGTATTTACCCCTTTATTATACCAAAGAACCGTTTTGTCGATGTGTTGCCATATAGATGTAGATAAGCATGGAGCGTGTGGTTCACCAACGGCATTAGGAATGCCAATGGATTTTCAATCAATCATTTATATCGATCTTGTGCTGCTTTTTTTATACTAATGTGATTAAATTCTGCCAGAATCCAGAGCAACTAAAATTCAAATGATTTATTCTTAGTTGTTTCTAACAAGTCAACCTTATATTTTTTTATAAATCCAGTTATCACCTCGCCAACAGACGGCTGTATTTTATCACGTACCAGAAGTTGGACTGGGACATGTTGTATACACATCTATCAGACGTCTGGTAATAAATGCGCAAGGAACCTTTCTGGTGCGTAGTCAAGACGGGGCCTACTTTGTATTAAAATATTTATGGGTTAAGCAAATTCATGCTAAAATACAATACGAATCGTATTTTCTATGAAAAATATTACTCTTATGGAACCCTTAAGATTCCCTTCCATGGACCCCTATATGGTTTAGGATGGAACCCTCACAACAACTTCTTCAAGTATTTCTCCCTTTCTTATACCAAGGGACCGTTTTGTCGATATGTTTCCATATAGATTTAGATTAGCATTAAGGGTGTGGTTCACCAACGACAATCGGAATCATATTGGAGGATCGATACAATTATGTTTATGAATACTACTTTGAAACGAAACTACACTATTTGTAGCACCAGAAAGTGAAAATGAAAGTGGCAATAAGCAAAAATAATATATATGCTAAAAAGATTTACATGTGCCTATTTTGTCGACATGATGAAGGCAAGGATCGGGACAGCAATCCTATACTCATATATCATGATAGTGGCATAAATACGCGAAGAGAAATTACCATTGTAGTATATGAAATAGTTTCAGTATTCTTGAACATATTCATTTCACATTTTATTTTCAGGAATATAATCAAATAACCATTGCAGAATATTTAATATCAACAGACGTGCAGCAATTTTATTTTGTATTGTATTATATATCGTTCTAATACAATCTGGAGAAA
This sequence comes from Mopalia ciliata, assembly GCA_034783835.1. Taxonomy (NCBI): domain Eukaryota; kingdom Metazoa; phylum Mollusca; class Polyplacophora; order Chitonida; family Mopaliidae; genus Mopalia; species Mopalia ciliata. Next base: position 8,574 of record JAVFBW010179292.1, read on the forward strand.
GATAACTTATAGTAAAATAATTCTTTCAAGCACATTTAGAATGACGATTGTCCGTCGGCCTCTTCTCATATAGCCTTAAAATGTAGCTCCAACGTAAATGGTCATTCAATTCCCATAGCTTGAATTAAGGCATCCATTGTATCTCACGATGTAATAAAGCTGTGTTCCCATATCTAAGTCTAGTTAGAACATATATAAACAAGACTGAATCTCACGCGGGCTCTATCTACAAATAGATGTTGCAAAATATGTTCATTATATGATTCCATTACGTCCATGGGGTATCCAGGATTGTGCTTTACACCAGCCTGTTCGTCGGTGGGAATTTAAAAATACCCCAATAATTCTATGCCATTTAAATACAAAAAATAGTTACAATGTGTATTAACACGAAATAAGGTTTTGACCGTATAGACACACAAACAAATCTTGAGACGATCCCTAATGGCTAAAGCGGGTTACTTTAATGTATCTGTGCTAATGAACATGGTTAGTAAGAATCATAAACATACGAACTGAAATAGCTGGAGTTCCACACACCTGTTACCACATAAGGACCAGAGCACAAACGGCAGCTCCTATCTTCTCGGTTTTATTTAAATTAGGAAAATGTGAAGTCGTCACAGAAGTGAAATGTCGTTGATACACCAATAAAGTAAAGACCTGTTGGTCTCTGATGAGTTTTACTTTTTTGTTAAATATGCTAAATATGCTGATAATCCGATAACGATTTTTACTTACTGGCGGACATCAATACCACTCGTTCGTTTTGTTGTAAGACTTTGGATGTTAAAAAAAACACAAACAGGTATTAACCTTTACTACATCAACAAAACGCACAGTCCTCAGTGAGGTAAACTAAACTTTAAGGGATGATATTGTTTGTCTTAGAAGCAACTGTCGGTTGTGTTCCATTTTTACAATATTCAATATGGAGATGTATTATTCTTTCGACTGATTCGAAACTTCGATACTATACATAGAGTCAGTTAGATGAAACATATCCGCTATATTCCAGCCATTATTTTAGACAATTATCTCTAAAGTGCTCTAAAAGTCATCTGTCACAACAGACTTAAAATACACATGTTGTTTTTTTTTTTTTAATTGTGAGCCAAAATACTCCGCATTTGTTGCGTTTAATGGTTCCAACTGTGGTGTGCTGCCGTATTCAGGGTTTTATGAAAGAAATCGAATTCCAACGTTAACAATCTCAAGTACCATATTTTAATCTGAAATGAAGCCCAGGAAATTCTCCATCGGTTCGGAATTATTTCGAACTTTTGTTAAATGACATAAATAAATACGTCAGAGCCACAACAATGTTGATTTTGTAAGCTCAAAAAAAAGTATTGTTGTCTGTACCGATCTTCCACAAAATAGTGTGAAACAAGTGACTCTTCATCACTGCTCTGCAGAGCTCAACAAAGCAAAACAAATGTCACCTGATTTATGTGATCAGGACTTAGTGCGATTTAAATGAATTGTTAAGCTTTTATTAACGGGTGCGTTCTGTATATATTTTAAATAGACATACAGTTAACATTGTTTTGATACCACAGATAACTCACACGCATTGCTTTGATTAAAGTAAATGACCATTATCTCAGTACAAGAGTATTTGAATATTTTCCCTGTACGATTGACAAAACCAATAGATAAATAAACCACGAAAGTTGATATCTACAGAAAAGTCATCTGCCCAGACTTACAATTAACTATTCCCTTAAGCGGATAAATCAGTCGTAAATCTGGGCAGACGTGATGAAGCCACCACGATAATTATTTATAATATTGCCATTCAACCAACGATCCACAAATCGATTTCCAATCTATTCACATGATCGATCGAATGCATCCTCTGATTTCACATGTCGTTAAATTCTATTAGAAACGGGTGTTTTTCTCTGTTATTCCAGCTCAATTCAAATCCGAACATTGTATTTCCGTGTGCAGCTGTCTTTATTGTGCATTTAGTGCCGTTGTTTTTATGAATTTAAATGTAAAAAGCCTAAGACTGCCGAAGGTTTGGATAACCTATTTATTTCATGATTTGGAATTCAATTACAGCTTTTAGTTAGACTTGCAAATAGCCTATGTTCATTTCTGTTCCCATTGTCAGAAGTAGGCTTAATACATACAAAAATTAACATAAAACACTCTACTCTCTCCGGGGGGGGGGGGGGGGG
>JAVFBW010179303.1:0-10762 GCA_034783835.1 Mopalia ciliata
ATTAACATTTAACCAATCTTAATAAATTCAAAAGTAACTTCCTTTTGCTATTATCCTTTAATGCCGATTAAATTAAAATAGCACATGTGAAGGATTAGGATATTAGTAAAGGGAAGTAACTCATTAGTAACCTCTGGTTGAGTAATTGGAAGCTGATTCATATAAATACAATATACCAAACACACTGAATCATGTTTGCGTCTCTACATGTAGGTACAGTTTATTAGGATTGATTGCAAGGCTTTTAATGATGACAGTGTTCATAGACATCAATTTTTTCCCCCGGTTTTTTATGCACAAATATTTATTTGATCATACTTAAACATTAGATTTGGAGACAGAATTTTTTTTTTTTTTTTTAAAGTGATGGATAAAATGATGTCGAAAATTGAGTTTATTCTTTCAATACATGTTAGTCACATGGTTGGTTGTTTGTTTGATTGGGGTTTGACACAGACTTAATGTTATTTCACTCATACAATGTCGAGCCAGAACAATGGGTGAAGGAAACCACCCTTTCCCACCTGTCTTAGGAGAATACAATCCTATAAGGAATAATCAGATGTTTAGAAATTGAACAAAGGGAAGCTGTACACTCTGTTGAAAGTTCTAAGTCTGTTAACGTTTTTTATACACTGTATACAATACATCATAAGACTTACATGTTTAAATGTGATGTAGAAAGTGAGAATGGAGTTCAGGAATCTGCTAAGTCTTATGTTATTTCATTGATCCAAAGCTAACTTGGCTAAATGCTACATGTAGAGAAGGTCGTAGCTTTGTTTACACAGATCTTTTATTTGTCTGGGCTTCAGTGGATCTCAAATCAAGGACAGATCTGCTGGATCACTTTTCAACAGACTCAATTTTACAAAATGCTTCAGTTTGTTTGTTTGTTTGTTTGAATGGGGTTTAACGTTGTACTCAAGGGTATTTCACTTATATGATGACGGGTCAGCCCAATGGGTGAAGAAACCACCCTCGACACCACTGGCAACAAACAAAGACAGGACAGGACAAATACAGGACAGGACAAATACAGGACAACAACAACAGGACGCAATACATTCACAGACGCCACAAACAGATCGGCTTCCTGTTCCCCTTTAGGTCTGAGAGCACCAGGGCAACATGAAGCTCCCTCCAACCACCCGCCAAAATGCTTCAGACAGGCTACTTTCACAAAATATTAAATGATGTGTTTGTTTGATTGGTGTTGTGTGCTACACTTAACTATGTGCAACAGTGATTGCTAGCAGTCATTCTCTGGAGTGCCCTTTACTAAAAATCATTTTTTGAGTCACCAAAAGTGAAAAAATTATGATTTGACAGCCCTTTGCTGCCCTGACACCCTTTTTATATTTTAAATAAAGTATACACCCTCTAATACTTTGATAAAGTCCTGAATAGGCACAAAACTGGTGAACGAAATCACCCTCAATGTAACTTTGTGAATGCTGTAGTGTCTCAAAGGACCTACATTGTACACGTATACAGGGCAGTATCCAGAGCCATTTTAGTAACAGAAAATGTGTGGGCGCCCAAACTATTTCAAGCCCAAATTATATATATATGTATTACTATTTTCATAAATTCCTGTTAAAATCAAGCTTACAGCGGATTCAGAACCCTGATTATACATGCAATCTGAAGAATTTGGGATAGGAACCTGGGAAACTTTTCTAGAAACTGCCCTGGTATACTACCCCTGGGTGATGCTGTTTATGCTCAAATCAAGCACATCTAAAGGCTGGCCTCACAGTAATTTTGTAACTTAAACAAGACACTTTGAATAAAACCTAATAAAAAAGGTTTAAGCTTTCATGGTGTGCATGTACAGGTACATAATACTTATAATGTTTAATTATCAAATATTGTTTAGGTACAGGACACAGAATATATATGTGGTAAGAAAAAATAACACATATTTTCATCCATCACCTTTACTCAGAAATTCAGCAGAATACTGGCCCAATTTGTGTACAAATGGACATTCTGAGAGTGGCTCATAAAATTATGCAATTGGTTTCTAGCGAAAAAGTGAAATGAGATTGGCAGAAAATTGACATGTTTTGTCTTCAGTTCAATGTATTGCTCAGACTTGAAATCCAAAGCAGAAATTTACTTAAATTGATGTCCAAATTGTCAGTCACTCTGCCTTAGAATTACGCCGAAAAAGCAGTCTCTCATGGGGTTAGACTGTCAATAAATAGATAAAGCCTCTGGAACATCAATTTCGATCTGAGACAGACAGGCTGAACGGCTTGGCTGTTAGATGTGTAACATGCCAAACACAGTTCTTTGGGCCCCAATACAGAGGTCAGGGTGAGTTTGTAAACAAGGGTAAAGGGTCAATAATCACTGTGCGATTAGAAGAAACTGGTACAAATAACAGAATGTTCAACGAAAACAAAATTTCTAAAAAAATTAGGGTTTTAAAATTTAAATCCAAAGACAGATTTATAATCAATGAATGTACACAAAAGATAATCATAAAAAAAAAAAAAAATTAAACCTGTAAAAATCCTGAAACAGATTTAGGAAATTTTGCTTATTTGGCACACCTGAAAAGATTGATTAATTACTTGATGTTTAACACAATGCTTAGGGTATTTCACTTTTATGGTGGCCGTGTGTTCCAACAATAATTGACACTAGCACAACCAAGATGCAGCCCTGCCTACCCTAGAATAAATTTATGCGTAAATTATTTTTTTTTTTATAAGTATTTTCTCTTCATTTTATGTATTTTTGTGCAGCCAGGATATTATTTTTGTGTTTATTTTGATGGTTTTTTCTTGTATTCAACATACATTTAAATTGTGAGTAAAAAATACTCCAGAATACACCGGGTAGGCAGGTCTAAAGATGTGAAGGGTTTCCATAATGTTGGAAAGTTAATTTCCCTCCTGTGCTAAGTAATTAAAGACAGCATGGCTACACTTCAAACAAACTGCCCTTAACCAGAGGGCCACATAAGAACAAAAAATTCATAGATATTTGATAACAAATATTGATTTTAAATGTTGTTTAGAAAGTAAGGAGATCTAAAATAGTTTGAAACAAGTATCTAAGGATGATATTCTCTGAACTTACATGTACATCTCAGTGCCTGGTTTCTCATTGCTGAAGGTGTTCTTTACATGCAGCTTGAATAGGTGGTAAATAACTATAACTCTGCTAAAACATTTTTAGTGTGTGCATGGGTGATTGAACATCTAAAACATGACTGAGTTTTATCATAACTATCATCGCCTTGACTTACTCAAGTAGCACCCATGCAGTATGCTGTTATCTACATGTATGATTAGAATTTTACTTACATGTACATACATGTAAAATGAAAGCTTCCACAGTGCTGAGTAATTGTAAAATAAAGTACTACAGACTTTGAGTTTTTGCAATTGGCAGTTCTGCCCTTCCACCACAAGCAGATATTTTGTTTTTATGGCATATACTGGCACCAATTCCCAAAGCTACATGTACTGTAATATTAGAAGCACATCCATGAAATCAGCCAGCAGACCAGTAGTTAATGACAGTTTGTGCCCACAACATATTTTTTACTGGTCTGCAATGGCACAATCATGACAAGCAGTGACACAATTCTGGTCATTTATTCTTTTTACTGGTCTTGACCCTGCACACCAGTATGAATTAAAATCCTTGCAGGCTGCTAAGGTGATGTCAGATTTCCATTCCCCATTTATTATATTCTGAAGTAAACAAGGCTAATCCGGTGAACGGTACATCGAAGCAGGTTTTGTTCAGTAAGCGCACTTGCTACCACTAAGCCATGGCAATGGCCCCGCATATTTAGAAGTATCATATCCTGATGTCTGCAACATAACTTTAATATACACTATGAGGGATGTTTTCTCATTAATAGCATTGTGTGAAACCTACACAAAGACATTATACAACAGTTGATCCTGTTGGTGGAACTAGGCTCAAGAGTAAAAATGAAAGTAATTTTTAAGTATCACAGCATGATCTGTCTGCCATGTATTCATTAATCAACATGTTATGGTGTTTGAATTAGCAGAAATAACTGGATATGGACCTTTTGTGTGCCGTCAGCATTATGAAAGTGAAGCCCACACAATTAACCTACAGGTAATCTGGTTGGTGGAAAGACAAGGCTCAGAGTAAAAATAGAAACCATAATACCAGCGTTAATCTAACATGATCTCTTTAAAGTAAAGCATCTTATAATGAAAATAAGCATGCTATGGTGAAATCCCTGGTAATATCAAAGGATGTAATCCTATTGCTGATGACAGACAGCCGTAGTTAGACAGACAGAAACCAATGGTGAATGTGAGATGGACTCGTTTGTATTGGTAATCCAATGGTATTATTCTAAGAGGATCACCGGGGTGTTAAACAAAGTACAGAATAGCCCAAATACTCTGACCACCAGCCAGATAAATCAGATAGGAAATGAGAAATTCACACATCTAAGCTATTCTTTACAATTATATCAATTGGGTACTTCCAAAGAAACTTCCTGTTTTGTAATTTCAAAGAAGTTATCTTTAAATCACTACATGTACATGTTTCTTCATGATACATGATGTAGTTTGAACTAACATGAAGTCAAGAATTGATAACTGGTCATTTGACTGATTGGTGTTTTGCGCCGATCTTTAATGTATTTCACTCATAAGATGATAGTGTACATGCACTGCCACAAGAGTAAAATGGAACACACCTCAATGTGAATTTATGTGTTATAAACGAATGCTCTTCTTAAAAAATTAATATTCCTCCACAGCTAACAGCATAAATATACCTTAATTATATTACCCTTTAGCCAGAGGGATCTGGTCATTTAATAAGAGAAGGAAAATTTCCATCAATTTAAAGCTTTGGACAGGGCATGCATATAAAATTGTCTGAAAAAGTATCAAAATACATGTTCTGAGATTATATTAAATATTACAAAAATTACACTCAAGCTAACAACGGTGACTACATGTAACTCTAAGTTTTGGAAAGAAACTCGTTCACTTTTTAATACTTTTTTAGAATCAGCGAACAATATGATAAACATGCTATTAAACTAGAATGGTTAATGTACTTTATTAATATTCCAGTCTAATATTCATCATGTGCCAACATTTGAACAGAGTTTCATTTTTATATAAATGAGGTCAGTCTAATAAACTATGGAAATGGTCTACAGTAAGAAATCAAACAGTTTTTTTTTTCTTTCTTTTTTTTTTTCTCGCCTTTTTCTTTCCATCTGTTATTTAGTTTTTAAAGCGTTTTCTAGCAGCATATATTGATTTGTCAGCAATCATGCTAAAAAGGAAGGCGCTCAGCAAATGTTTCTTAAAAAAAGACAATTTATTCTGAGATAATGGTATAATCCTTATGTTAATCTGAGAAGCTTATAGTTTGGAATATTGGGATGATTGGGTACTGGCGTAAGCAAAATACGGAAAGTCTGGGATTAAATGATGATTGAACTTCCAATTCAGTAAAATACATATAGATGTATAATGCTGCCAAAGACAACAATCTTTGAAGTTTCCATAACAAAAGTGAAAAGATCATTATCGTTTAACAAATTGGAGCATCAAGGAACAGAAAAAGATTCCAATCTAAAAACTGCTAGGTTCATGTATCCCTGTTTAAAGAAAAATCAAACAATTTCCTGTAAAAATTTGAAATTAAAGGGAAAAAAATACACAAAGGGCTGATTCAACTGTATTTTGGATAGTTTCATTCAATAGCTGTGTATTAGATTTTATAATCAAGTAGCACATAAAAAGCAGTTAACACATATTAATGTTACAAATTATTGGGAACACTGAACAGTAAACTTCCTCAATTCCCATTCAGCCTGTAGCTATTCTCTCTCAGCAAATTATGCTCTGTATTATTTGCCTAAGCATTGCTTCTGTTCATCTTAGGTTATCTTATCCTTCCTGTATTATAATCACAGGTTAATAATTGACCCCCTATCCATCATCCCAAAGACAACTCATTCTGAGTTTGTGGCCTCGTAAGGAATATAAATTTGACAGAAATTTAATTAATATCTCTGACCTTTCCTTTTTTAAAAAATATTAGACATCTTATTTTCCACAGGCATAACATTGTAATTTTACTTTGATTTCAGACAAATTTCTCTGCAACAAAGTGTACCGTATGGAACTAAACATTATTGATTTAAAAAACAAACTAGACAATGGTGCTTAAAATCTACCAAACAAATGCTTCCGGCTCTGGCATAAGAACATTTACAATGTATTTCTGTTGGGCTACAGTCAGACTTGCTAATGGATTCTTTTTATCAATGAAACCGACACAATCTATCCTCCAATGGTGCCCGTTTTACATATTTTTATTGGAGAGGAAGACCATTTTGCTTGCCTCTGAGTATATGAACACATTTATTTTTCTTCTCATAAAACATCTTATTTTCTGCTGGACTTTTATCGCAATTGTTCTATGAATAATCAATATATCTCAATCTCTTACATCAAACATTCATGACAAAAACTACAATTAATCATTCAATGAATCCTTCATTTACTAAACTGTCATCTTATTTTCTGCTCAATTCCACTCAATTTCAAGAACTCTCACAACTTGTCTCTTATTCTAAACTATTCTAGTGAGAGGAACAACTGATTAGATAATAAGTCATTTGACTGACTTGTGTTCAAAGCCAAACTAACTAAGGTAGTAGAATTTTACTTATAAAATTGCAATGTACTATAAACCTTGGCAATATTAAATGATGGTAAAAAACATAAAATGTCAAAAGATTTCTCTCTTGGTAAAGCGATCTTCCTCCAGTGCTAAGTTAACACAGTATAATAGCACTTGAAAGAAACCTCAGAGGGATTCATTATGTAGTAAAAAATGAACTGATGTAGCAGAGGAATGGAGCCACAGAGCTTGTAGCAATTGTCCCTCAGCAAATGTGTTCCATTGTTATTGAGCAGGGCTCACAAATAATGTCTACAGTTTGGAGTTTGTCAGACCATTCTGTATCCTTCCTCTATTCCACTCACAGGGTAATAATTGACCTTTTATCCAGAAACTCTCTTCAACCCTGAGACTTCTCTAGTCTGTGGCAAATAATGGCTGCGTCATTCTCAACCCTGTCTCACTAAGGAATATTAATACGGTAGACGTTTGGTCTTTGTGACCTTAGTTCCTCATTAGATTTCTGATTTTCCGCTGGACTGCCATCAGAATTGTAAATCAATTCAGACAAATCTATCCCTGATATTATTTGCCTGTATGCAACGACTATGACAATAGTGGCTTAAATGTCCAAAAACACTGACGTCTGTCCTTCCCGCTCTTATCGAATTTCCCGTTAAAAACATGATTTTCATATGAGATTACCATTAGAATTCCGGCATTTCAAATCCAACAAATCTCACTCCAATACTTCCTTCCTTCAATCATGGACATTTTATACAAAAAAACTGCATGTCAATGTTGCCATAAAGATACCCGAAGATTGCCCATGGAACTGACCTTGTTTCCTTTTCAGGAATCTAATTTTCAGTTGGTCTTCCATTCCAACACTACAGGGCTGTAAATATATTCACAAAAATTCATTCCCAATATTCTTTTCTTCTATACAGAAGGTTTTCAAAAGACAAAAATTATCGTCAATGCTGACAAAAAATGATACGATTATCAATTCCCTCTAACTTTGTTTCCCTATCAGGAAGGAGATCATCTGCTCAATTCCATTTCCAAAATTTCACAATCTCTCAGATTTGAGATTTTCCACAATATATACAATGTGCTGGACAGAATAAATTGACGCTTAAGATAAGGGTTTTAATTTGTGTTTGAAAGGACTTGTGATGAATTATTCAGAAGGGTACACAAGAGAAAAAAAAACAGAGAACAGTTTTTAAAAAAAAATGTCTTTCATACATTGATTCAAATATTTGTTGAAAAAAGAAACAACACAAATTAGTAATCTATTTCATAAGGAGGCTTATTGCTAATTTAGAGTCTGCAGAATGAGTGATACATACAAATGAGATGGATGTTCAGGATTCAAACATTCTTTAAATATTAAATTCAAATTTTATAAAAAACATTTCGAGGCAGATGCATTAAATCAGGATTCTCACATCTTTATTGCAATACTACATTGACATGTAGCTTAACAGAGATCTCTTGGGCCCTTAAATGGCTTGTCAAGAAATTTAAGAAGAGTGCATTGCCATGACAGCTGGCCTAACACCGGTTTATTTAATTGACTGGGGTTTTATTTTATACTTTAGGTTATCTCACTCATATGCTGACATGCTAGTCTTAAGGATGAAGGTTTGTTTGTTTGATTGGTCGTACTCAAGGGGATTTCACTTATAAGACGACTAGAGGATGAAGGAAACCACCCTCTCACAAGATAAAAAAAAAAGATATCACAAAAACATGTCCTGCTTCTTATCCCTGAGTTCTGATAGTACCACTGTCACATGAAGCTCAGAAAATTTGTGCACAAATGACATGTTATAAAATTGAAAACGGATTTGAACGGATTCAAAACATCATGATAATTAAGAGATACATTGCGTCAATGTTTACATGTAATCATTGTCTATAAGAACTCTTATGTTCACCAGTTCAGTTTGTGATTGTGAATAAAATCACCCTGAGAGAGATCTGGGCTATAAATACTGTATTGATCCAGAAGCAGACTGACCAGATTAATCTCACGTCAGAACGTTAGAAATCAATTATATAGTAGGTTATTTCAGATGATTATTTGGAGCTCATCGTCTTAGTATCATATCAACTTAAGACACCAACAGCCATTTAAGAGGATTCAATATTAAGCCTGCTCAGTCACCATGACAACTTTGTTACATAACCCCAGATATGGTGCGAAAGTTTAGTTGTATAACTGTTCGATTTGTCACATCGCCAGTTCGCCACATGCTTTGGCTGAGACTGGTTTTATCGGTTTTCTTTGTCAAACAATTTCATATAATTGTATTCTTGAATAACTTCAAGTTCCTATTCATTAGATTGTTGAGCCAAACCGACTGAATCAGTAGCCCTGTTTTTTTATTATAAATACAATATAGGACGTCTGGAAATAAAACCTGCTCTTTCGACTCTGATATCTCACATTTTACTCAAACTGGACAATATGGACTTAAATTTGGAAGGGTCTAAGATTAGGCCCCTAAATTTTTCTTAGGCCTATAATGATATTGAAATAATTGCAGACCAGTAAAAATATCAGTTTGAATAAAAAATAAGTTTAGATTTATATTTTTAAGAACTACATTTGGTAATGATTTCATTATTGTGGGGGGAGTAAAAATATATTGGGAGCCAATTTATAGATAATAAATGTCATAAATCACAGGTTTTCAAAGACACCCAAACCCCTTTGGCTATTACAAAATGTACTATGATTTAGGGTGTCCAAAGGACAAGTGGACAGCCCTCTGTCACCCCTTGCTCACCTGTCCTCAACCTGTACTTCAATTACACAACCTGTCCAGATTAAACCCTAGTTACCATAACTTATACAGATACGTTACCCCACTAAACCTTTTAAAACTTAATGGACATTGGATGTCTATTGATAATGTGTTTAATTGTGCTTACATGTACATAACTAGCCATCAATTCATTGTATGGAAGCATGTTTTATTGGGTTTTATAGAATCCACATATTTTTCAAACTCTTTTAGAATACCTGAGTAAGTTATTTTGGAGGCTCAGTCAGAAAGTAGTGAAAATACTAAGCGAGCTCTAAATTTTTTAGTTAAAGTCATTCTGTCGTACAGAATATTTTTTGTTAAGCAGGATTTGGGTTTGGTTAGCATGTCTGTTGTTGTTTTGCATGTAAATCATGTCATGCTTAAATCAATCACTAGCAGAGATACATTATGCATGATGCAGCAAAATAAAAACAAGTCACTTAATCTGTTCTTTATTCAAGCTGATCTATTTTTTAACCCAATCACATGTATTTTTTTCTGGGTTAAACTTTGGTATTTCCCAAAGGTTTTGCCAAGACAATTAAAAAGTTACAGACAAATGATCCAATTCAGTCCTTAATAAAAAAAATTCCTGGGTTCCTATCCCAAATTCTTCACAGTGACACCATAAACTTTTAGCTTGATTTTAACATAAATAGTAATATATAGAAATTTATTTAAACCTGAAATAGTTTGGGCGCCATATGTTTTCTGTAACTAAATTGGCTCTGGATACTGTCGGTTATGTTTCCCGGAGCAAAACATTCTTTATCTTATCAATGCTAGTCTACAACATTGTCATCTAGCCAAATTGTGATTGATTGATTGATTGGTGTTTTACACAATGCTTAATGGTATGTGTATTTCACTTATATGAAGGCTGGGTATTCTAACAATATTTGACACTAGCACACTGCACAATGAAGATGTGAAGAGTTCCAATAATGTAGGAAAGTTAATTTTTCTCCACAAAATTTAGATTTGTTTGTTTGATTGGTGTTTAACGTTGTACAAGGGTATTTCACTTATATGTGGAAGCCAAGGGAGTATTCTGCAGGGCCGTGGCCCACCCGCTCCCTCACGAGGCCCACAAAATTTGGAAGAATTACAAGTGTCTTTGAACTAACTGTCAGGACGTGTAAATGTTTATTAATATATATTTCATAAGAACATTAATACTCTTTGATTTGTTTGTTTGTTTGATTGGTGTTTTACGTTGTGGGGGTATATCACTTTCACTTTTCACTATATGACGGCGGTGTATTCCAAAAATA
>JAVFBW010179314.1:0-10761 GCA_034783835.1 Mopalia ciliata
ATGCTAGTATATGTTTGGGTGAACATGTCATGCCAAACTGTGTGTTTTTGAGTGGAGATGCCAAACACCGTGTGCACATGTGTTTGAGTGAAACTGTAAAAACACGGTGTGCCTGTTTCCCAAGTTTGAGTGAACTTGTCACTCGTGCGCGTGTGTACGTCTGTGTATCCTATAAAACAGCCGTGTGTGCGCGCACCCCTGGAAAACCATGCGACCCACGGTCGTGTGAAATCCACGTCTGGTGACAAAAAAAGAAAGAAAAAAAACAAAAAAACGTATCGAGACTTGAGACGCAAGGTGAAGATTTAAACTAGCTATGTTTTGCATCGAGCTAGATAAGGTATTAAACATGTCTGTAGTTTTTTGTAGTCGTTTTCAGGGTGCTGGTTAAATACGCTGACGAGTCGCCTGTAAAACTCAATTTGCGACCCTAAAACCTAGCATTAACGGCGGCAAACCACCAAATACAGCATCCCTAAATTTACGTCACTGCAACGTAAATCTACGATAAAATTGGTTGTTATCTTGTACCAGTTGATACAACGTTATTACAACGTTGTCAAAGCGTGACAGAAAACGTTGTAATTTAATGTTGTGACAACACAAATAGGCTATGTTGTGACTTTGTTGTTAATTGGTAGCGTTTTGAACAACGTAAAAACAATGTGGTCAAAACGTTAAATTATGCAACAACAAAATTACAACTATCTATTACGTTTCTGTTTCGTTGCCGTGTGGTTATATTCTAAGTTGTGGCCACATAACTGTAAGCGCATAAATTGCGTTGCAACAACGTAACACGACCACAATATATTGTTGTCTCTACGTTGTTTGGCTTGACGGGCAGGCACGAAATAAACACTTGAGAGCCTTTGTCGTCACGCAGTTGTAACCAATATGATACGATTCTTTTTTTACACATAGATCCTATGATCCATTCTACCGTGATTTTTCCCAATATCGAAGATACAATTCAAAATACTGCCAGCAACCAACCAGAAACCGATCGAGGCATTTGTCCTTTGATACCTTTGCACATCTGATTAGAGGCCAATGAATATTTACGTACACTTCATAATGTCAAAAAAAAAAAGAAAAAAGATATCTTCCCGGCCGACAAACTTATCGATAGTGTACGCCCTGTTAAAGTGTATTTTACGATGGTGTATTATAACAGTAATTTGCACATATACACGAAAACAACCATTGCATGCGAAGTGTTCTTATCTATTGGAAAATCAATCCTCCACAAATACTAAATAAGGATACGGTCATTAACTTCAAAGAAACTGTCATTCGCCCTTCACACTTCCTGGTACAAAACATGTCCCGGTTCAAAATTGAAGACGACAGGCAAAACAGGTAATATTACGGTTTGTTTTATCTAATTTAAATAAGCGCTTAGAGGGGTTGACATTTTGTTCCACTCCTGAACACCTGTGACTACACATTTCCTGTAGAGCGACGAAGTATTTTTCACTAAAGGAAATCAAGTAGGGCTTACATCGGAACAAATGGGTAAGTTTTTAACCCAGTTCTTAGTTGTTTTAAGAAGTGTCAACATTTGTAGCGGTCGGATGGGGGGCGGAAAAGTTTAACATAGTTCAAAACGGACGTTAACACCTGTACACAAATATATGTAAATGTCAAATTTTACTTCACACTCACTAATCTGGCGGACGAAATCGGTGAAATATGACGGCTATAACATGTAATCCTTAATGGTAAGTAATTATCGCATATTAATAAGCGAAACAAGCATGAAGTATTTTATTAGAAAATATACAAACTCTATAGTTTAGAAGGCGCAAGTTCTTAATTTGTATTGATGCGAATTGTTTGCTTTTTTTTAAAATACGAAACATGCCTGTTAAGTGATTATAACTACAACGAAAATGTTTTCATATATAATTATTAAATAGTAGCCCTACACAGCTTAAAGATGGTTGCTGTGTGACCACCAACTTAGTTTGCTTAAATTAATACTGACGTAAACGGCACATGTTGGTTTGTCACACTCTACTGTATGTCCAATAGCTAACACAATCATAGATTTGATCGTTTTGGTTGTTGGTAATTATGTGTTAATATGGCTTTATAACCTCTGATCTAGTTTAGCTTCTGAGTTTTGAGGACACTGTAATCATCTGACAATGACATATGGCGGTACAAAGTTACAGTTATATCAGCTCACTGAGGAATATCAGAGATTTGGTAATCGGTCGTCGCTTGGTATAGTCGGTTGTCGCTTATCTGGAAGTCGGTCCTTTCAAACAACAATTATTTCACAATAATTTATATCGGTCAGCTATCTGGTGTGGGGGATTTTACGTGCACATAAAACGTTTTATAATTTGTAACAACAAGAATTTGGCTGGGTGTGCTTGATAAGGCTGCTGGGAGCTGAGTCCTTTGAAACCATCGCCTTAAATGACTTAACAAAAATAAAGCTCGATAGATGTTTTGAAGATATCAATTTCATGTAAATAAGCAGTCGTTCGAATAAATAGATCATTATACATATTTAAGGATATTTTGTATAAGACCGGGTGGCTGAGTAGTCTAGGTGGCCGGCATCAGATCCTAACCCCGAGGATCGTGGGTTTGATTCCCGGATGGGTGCACACTTTTTTTAATTATAGTCTTTTCAAACTAAGAGAGTGTTATCCCAAACTAATAACGAAAGTATACTGTTAATATTCACTTTCTAAAAGACACAAAAAAGAATTGATATTTAATGGTGTAATATATGCAGGAAATCGATCTAATAACTCTCTTGGGACGATTCATTTCTTCCAAAACAGGTTAAAAGAAGATTGTGGTTGTTGGACAATTTTTTGTAGTTAAAAGATAATATTAGATTGTATTATTTCCAATATATAAGCGATCCTCTACAAGAACAGTTTTATTTGAACAAAGAAATGTGTCGAATAACCACGTCGCTTATTTGTTATCTTCTGAAACCATGGATTCAAGCAATTCACTATTTTAGACATCGATATAAACCAAAATCGCTTTACTTTTATTTAAGTATGATTCGTTATCATTAACTTAATATCATAAATCCCAAAATGCATTGCGTCAACTCACAAAATCTATTTAATAATCTATTTCATGCGTCGTATCTAATATAATATATACTGTTTGTCCACGTTTTGCTTGTAAAATTCAGTTGTTAGTCAAATTTGTAATATTTTTTTGGAATGATCTTTATAATCCTGTCATTCGAAAGGCCATAATTTCAGTAATAACAGGAGTAAACAAATCTTTCAAGTTTATCTTAGTTTATACATCGTTAGTAACATACGTGAATATCCCTTGCAAATTCAATTCCTGCGGTAAAGGTGGATTCGGTGCATTCTCCATTAAACCTGCAACATACACACGAGCAATTTTGCGTCGATGAAGCAGAATCTATCCTGCTGCTTCCGTCGATACTTCGGGTTATTTCAAAATCGTTCAGAGACTTTTTCTAGATGACGTCACGCCATGTTGTAGGTCTGTATGACGTATCTAACCCGATATTAGCAGTTAAATCTGATGTTAGCGGCTAATCGTCTATCGATCAACTTGCCCATTGGACAGAGTATAGCCATAAAATGCGAGAGCTGTGGGTCTGTTGTGCAACAAAAGAATAATTGTCGGGTATTATTTAGAGACAGTATATCTCTGTTTGAATCCTACTACCCTTAGCCAGAAGGCCTTACGTGGGGTTCGAATCCCGGAGGATTTTTTTCTACGATACAAATATATGTCTTACGTGTGATACATGGTTAATAAGTATGAAGACAATAGACAATAGAAACAATCGCGTTTATCTTAATGCCACCAAACCACTAAGTGTAAGTCGGTAGTAATTAATTTCTTGAATTAAGCTGTCAATTGTATGTAGATATATTACATATGTCATGCCGTTACACATTTAGAGAATGCCCAGTTGAATTTAGCTGTCAGTTGTATGTAGATATATTACATATGTCATGCCGTTACACATTTATAGAATGCCCAGTTGAATTAAGCTGTCAGTTGTATGTAGATATATTACATATGCCATGCCGTTACACATTTCAAGAATGCCCTGTTGAATTAAGCTGTCAATTGTATGCAGATATATTACATATGTCATTATAGGCTCAAGTTGTGTGCGTTTCTGTCCATCACACTCACGTAATATAGGTCAAATCCTAGTCTACAGGTGAATGCAGCAACTCAGCTGTACATGGTTACAGCGATGTTACATGAATGAATTATGACGCAATGCGGGTTAATACAGGAAGTGAAATGTGCCTGCATGTCACTGACATTTAATAACATTATCTTTTCGAAATGACTTCTAACAATCCAACAGTGTGCTATTATTTCCGTATTATTTGATTCATGATAACGTTTGTTATTTTAGGAAAATAAACCCAGAAAACTTACAGATAAATAGAGCAACTCAAAGTGGTTTTGAAGATTTAATCACATATAAATATAACTTTATTGCCATTTTCATCTTCATTTTGTTGTAATCAGGGAAAAAAGACAGTTACGGTCGATTTAAACGCGGGACACAGACAGGACAATATGGAGTACTGAAGTGACAGTCACTCGTCTACGATATTTAATAACTGTTCACATTTGTCGATAAGAAAGTGATAGCAAAAACAAGTAACCCTAAACTAAGGTTCTTAAAAATTTAAAATAATTGAGCTTAGAAAACCTGTAATTTTTATTTTTATTTGACTAAATCAGTGATGATTACGGACTCGAGTCGAAGAAAATATTCATAATGTTTAACTATATGTCTTTGCTAGTTCAACAGTTTTTATTGCAACAGTATTTAAACTACCAACCTTTCACACTGTCACTATCCTTCCGACATATCTAAGTAATTATTAAGCTAAATAGATCAGCAGCAGTTAATTACTTTCTATACCTTAAGATTAACCCGCTCCTAGACTGAGACTATAGCTCGCTGTGAGATAGTCACAGATAATCACTTTCCTAAAAAGTTTCGTATTTGTTGGTCAATCTGAAAAATTACTAAATCTCGCAGGTGAATGACAGTATTTGTCACTACCCGTGGAAATGACCGAAGCACTATTAACGTGCCGCCATTTTCCGTCTCAGCCATTAACAGCTAACCGGAACTATATAACTATTCACCTTCTATTTCCGTTACGCCTGAATTAAGCCACACGGAAAGCAAGATACTAAGGTTTCATTGATAAATGTTTCAACCTATCATTTCCGTGTCAGTGACTCTTTTGATGCATTACCTAGCAGTGTCATGTGGTATGTAAGCACTACCAGCATTATAACCGAGGCGACACGAATAAATAACTTTCTTACGATTAGTATTTAACTTAGCGGAGTTAGTTTGGTATATCTCTAGATTTTATCTGTCTTTAACTGTGTGTTAATCCACGTATATGCTAGTCCGCAGGGGGTATAAATAACTGTTACAACCAATCACCGAGCACCTTTATATATACAAATTAGTTTGTATACATCCGTTTTTGGGCCATGTAAATATAATTCATCGGCAATTATGCACGATCTAAATTAGTTACCTTGCTTAATAGTTCAGCCAATGAAACAGCTGGGATTGTATAGCAAAACAACAATATCTATTTTTTGGTTGGAGGTGTCCGCTGGGTGTTCTTTGATCTGGTTGAACGTGTACGCTACGTGTAATTTATGAATTAACTGTAAAGGGCTTCAAATCATTATTGAACATTCTAGAGCGTATACTCAGATTAAATTGTTGTTGTATGGTCCCTTGGTTTAGTGTTTGTCCGCTGCTGTGGTTTAGTGGTTAGCGTGTCAAATTATACGAACCATCCCTCGAATGTACAGACCGACATCCAGTATATTAGCGAGTCACACGGAGTGACCGGCCATTTCCGGAGTGGTTCGGCTTGGTTTGGTGATTTGTTTTCAATTTTAAATATCTATCTTTTCTCTGTGTCTTTTTTTTCAATTTTTACCATGATTGTGCTTGGTTTGGCGTAAATGTTCTTTGTCGTGGTTTGTCTATGGTGTAGCTGCAACAGCATGAAGCGAGAAGGCTTGGTTTAGTATTTATTAATTAAAAGAAATAAGACTGGAGAACCAGCTATGTGTGGGCTATATGTTATTACTTATTACACAAAGAATGATGAACAAGTCATTTGGTTTGTATTTCTCCTTTTATTTGAATTATACTATATTACCTCCGAAAAAAAGTGCTGTATATTGTTTTAAAGATAGTTTCTTTTGCATCACGTGTCGCCATACTCTATCAAAGCTGGGATACAGTATACTGTATCCCAGATCAAAGTTAACATTATCGGCGAAATTTCAAAACAAAATTACGTGACTAATAGAAGCTGAAGTTAATCTATGTGATTTTTTTGATTACCCAGGACTGTTGTGTACGAGTTCCTAGAGAAGAACACCGCCTATAGTATAAAGTGTCACGCTTTTTATACGGTGGAAAATACACGTTGACATAAAATGATATGTTTACTTTCCGCATATCAAATTAGGTCATCTGATTTCACCCATAACTGGTTTTCTTGTACAAATATAGGGTTGGAAAATTGTATGGTAAATGTTCTTCTTTGATCGAAGAGTTCATAAGTCTATGGACATATAACGAGGTACACACTGAAAAAAACATGTTTATCTTTCACCGCTTACCAGAAACATGGAAAGAGGAAAGGGGTAGGAGGGGGGGGAGGGGGGGGGGGACATTTCAGTCAAAACCACATTGTTTAACTGATATCCGGGAGTTAATAAGGGGGTCGTGCAGTGGACGCAATGTTTGGTCCCACAGTGTCCCAACTAGTAACCAGTGTCCGGGACTACTAGAAGCGGTCGTGCGACAATCATTTCCTGAATCATGTGAATCAGGTGAATGTGAGCGAAGTCAAGGCTTTATGGTTATGAACACTTTGACCTTTACAGGGGGATCAGTTGCATTTTATCGCACTGTTATCGTACACACCTGGTTTACTTAAACTTGTTCCCGTATAGTATTGGATTTCATATCCTGAAATACGAATGTTATTCATTCTAAAATATAGATAGATTAACCTATATATATTTTATACTGCTATAACTTGTTATGGCATGAATAGTGTATGAAACGGAACGGCTTTGGTATAAGCTGTATATGTTGAGCCTTTTCGTCAATTCTGATTTCAAAATTTCTTCTGGAAATAAAAATATTGTTTAAACTAAAAATTAAAAAAAGCTCTCTGGAATTTTTTAAAGATTTATTTAGTGCCATAATTTGGTACTTGCGTCTTAGAGCCTGCTTAGATCAGGGTATCTGTCAATGCAGTCTATATTGCATTGACCAGGCAGCTGATTACGTTTTCCGTTGCAAGCTCTCACTTTATTTAGCAGATGAGGCATTTTCAGATTTAAATAACACTTAAAAAGATAAACCGTTATATGTGTACCTAATGGTTCGATTGCACCATTAACAATAATGGCTCTTTGAGGGTTCTTTACAAAAGAGGATCGTTCTATATGAAAGCTGGATGGTTTTAAAATGAACCATTACGACAAAAACGGTTCTTTCATATACAAAAAAAGGGACAAATACTAAGAATAGTTGATGTTGGGGTTCCATACAGAACCCAAAAAAGGGTTTCACCAGAGCTATGATTGAATAACCTTAAAGGGTTCCATTAGGGCCATATTTGCCTTGTCTTTATCTACTAGTGTCAATAGTCTACTGCTAGTATTTGTTACAAAAGGTACCGGCATTTTCTAGTACCTTTATATCTGGAAATGTACAAATCATCCTTAAACGGAAATGGCTAGCCAGGCAGACATGATTAGGAATGAGTCGTAATCTTGAGGACACGCGGAAAATTGACATTTGTGAGTATAGATTTAGGATCTATATCAGCTTGGTGAATGGCAGGAATCTAAGCAGGTGATTGGTGGGGGCGGGCTGTCTCGTATATTAATATGTTAACAATAAACCAGTGACACTAGTCAGACAGACAAGTTGATGTCTTGTTGACACCCCGAGAGTTGACACTAGTGAGTATAGGATTAGGATCGATATCAGCTTGGTGATTGGCAGGAATCCTAGCAGGTGTGTGTGTGTGTGTGTGTTATAAAACACAAGTCAGACAGACAAGTTTGAGTAAGTTGATGTCTTGTTGACACCCCGAAACTTGACATTTGTGAGTTGTATAGATATTTAGGATCTGTCTCAGTTTGGAAGACGACAGGCCGGGGTTTCTGCCGCGTATATTAATATGTATACACAGACCAATGACACAAACATAGTTCGAAATTCATAATACGGTTAATATGTTTTTTGTTTAGTCTGATACTGCGTGTCAAAACTGATTCGATTAAGGTATAGCATCATAGGCATCAGAACGAAACTGAGCAGATGTGTTAACTGGACGTCACTATCTATATTTACAACATTTTTTGAAAAATGTTTCCCACTTCGAAGTAGTAGAAAGCGAAGTACTGAGATAAGGTTCGTGATTTTTTTCTTCTTCCAAAATTGGTTTATTGGGGAGGGTGGGGTCGGTCGGTCATGAAGTGGACGTCATCAGGTTGATCTGATGGCTACAAAAAGCAGTATTGCTGACAAATAGGGGGTGGAGCCTCAAGTTATTAAAATTTCTGTTCATCTTTGACATGCTGTTGTGGGGGAGGGGCAGGGGATGTTTACAGAAGAGGGCTGGGGAAGGGGACATGATAAGATATACCGCATATATAGATGATTATAGATTAAGACAGTTTTATAATAGGATAAAAGGCTCGAGTTATTCGATTGTCAGAATTTGCATTGAATTCCCAGGTAAAATGACCTTAACGAACTTAACGTGTAAGTTACATGTGAACTTTGCGACATCGAGTGAGTTTCGGACAACGTTTGTGGCCGAAGCCATCAAAAGTTCTGACCACAACGTGTTATATTTAGTCCAGTTAATTGAACTGTTTTTGGCCGTTTGAAGTGGGCAGATTTGGCCTTTTTGAACGATATCTCAGCACGACTGAATTCCGAGGTCTACCTAGTTGTCTCGCTTCACACGGGCCGGTTCGCGTGACAAAATGTAAAGGGACGCGCGTAGAGCCTCACTAACTTAAGTAGCTGAGACGCGATACCTGTTGATTATATATGTGACGTTGAAGCACCATAAAGATTACCAGTGATAGTTCATCTGCGCTGAAGTGTTTACCTGGATAATGACAATGGGACAGGTAAGCACGTTTATATCTTACCAGGTGGTGAAATCAAAATTGCAAAATGCTGCTGAGTGAATCTGTTTTTAATTTCGACATTTAAGCCATGTGTCTTAAATTTCGACTATGTTATTTTGTTAGTCAAATACTGTTAACGATTGTAAGCATGTATACATATCCGTCAAAGTAACTAGTTTTCATTTATCGTTCGTTATGTTAACTGACTCAATCCCTCAAAATCCGTTGGGGTTGTTTCTTGCAGTCAGATTAATGGCAGCTCGTCATTCTCCAAGAACATCTAATATCTATTATTTTTTGTGGGTAGGCGATAGCAGTCAGATATGTGCAATAGGTCTGTGTATTAATTTTTGTGCGCGTTCTGTACGCAAATGTTCAGAATACGCTTCTATGTATACGTTTAACTCAACAAGAATACGCTGCTCAGAAGGTTTATGTAGAAATCGGCAACATATTAAATGTGTCAAGGAAATTGGAAACGACCGTTTACAGAAAATCAGTTAATAAATAGTGTCAGAAAATAACCCTTTAAATGTATTCAATTAATAATGTTAGGGAACAGCCGGATATCGATTGTCAGTTCATCCTGACAGTGAACAGCCCTATAGAAAAAGTGACATTTAAATTAAGAAAGATCGACCCTTTATCTGTGATGAATATCCAACAATATTTAATCAAACAGATCAAGACACGGACAATTAATACACAATGTTAAGGAATGTCGATTATAAAGATTAATTAATAAAAAAATAGCAATTAATAAAAAGTGTCGATTATAAAAGTTAATAAATAATGCAAAGTAACAACCTTTTGAAGATAGACAATTTAGAAATCATGGCAGGGAGCAGCACTTTAGACATAGGCAATTAGGAAAGCGTTCCTGGGAACAGCACTTTAGACATAGGCAGTTAGGAAAGCATTCCAGGGAACAGCACTTTAGACATAGGCAGTTAGGAAAGCATTCCAGGGAACAGCACTTTAGACATAGGCAATTAGGAAAGCGTTCCGCGGGAACACGATCAATAAACAGTGCACGAAAACAGAATTTGATAGATATGCATTGGTAAATTATGTCAAGGAACAATACTTAAAAAATGAGCAATTTTGATAGTTTATTGGAACATGTTTTAGAATTGAGATGGGCAATTAATAAAAAGTGTTAATGGCAGTGTTTTGCAGATAGTCAATTAATAACGTCAGTGAACTGCCCTTTATAAACAGGCAATTAATAATACTTGGTGATGTCAGCCTTATTCAGGTAGGTAAATAATATTGGTGACTGAAAACAGAATTTTAGATACAGGCAACTAATAGTAGTTCCGGGGAACAGCCACGGTAGGCAATTAATAATAATGCCACGGAACAGATCTTTACAGAGATGCAATCTATAGTCGCTCCAGGGAAGAGCCGCCTATAGAGATTTGCCATTTATAATAGTTCAAGCGAACATCCATTCAGAAATAGGCAATTAACAATAACATAATAAGTAAGACTTTATGGATTTTCAACTTCTGGGTTTATTCAACGCAACGTTTCAGTGCAGATACTAGC
>JAVFBW010179325.1:0-10760 GCA_034783835.1 Mopalia ciliata
TAATACTGATAATTTATGAAGCAAGGAAGGATGTGTACTACTGGTAATTTATGGAGCAAGCATGTGTACTACAGGTAATTTATGGAGCAAGGACGTGTACTATGGGGAATTTATGGAGCAAGGTTGTGTACTATGGGGAATTTATGGAGCAAGGTACATCCAAAGGGTTTTTCTTTAATAGGCACTGTGACAAACTACAGTGAAACACTTTGCTAATTCCTAGAGACCTTTCTCTTACCTTGACAAGATTTTCCATCTCCAGTAAAACCTTGTCTACAGAAACATCTGTAAGAGCCAATGTTATTTTCACAGTCAGCATTAGGGTCACAGTCATCTGTGTCTGCTTCACATTCATCAATATCTAAAAACAACAAAGACTTTCATAACATGTATGTACTTAGCAACTTAAATTAAATTAATGGGCCAGACTCTGTCTAATCTCAAATGAGAATAAATGTATCAATATAATTTTTTGTTCGATCTGACACACTGTTTATATTTATTTTATGAAAACTGCAAATCAAAAGGTTACAACATAAAGGTTGACTCAAAATATACTAAAAATATTTAAAGCATACAAAAGCACTTTTGTACACTCAAATATATTAATAAAAATAACTACAAGAATATTTATTTTAAAACAGTAAAAGAACTTTTAACAGAAAGTCCTTGAAATTTAATAATTTGGAACAATTTAAATTCTGACAGACATTCATTTGTCTGAGTATTAAACTAAGAAGCTACATTAATATGAAAGGACCAATACATGCATTGAGAATATTTAAAACAGATTTGGATTAGTATAAGGCACAGGAAGATTTTAAATTACCGAGGCAGGAGAATGTGCCAGTGACCTCTTCGTAGATTTGCAAACCCTTCTCACAGTAGCACTCATAAAGGCCATCTGTATTCTTACATAAAGAGTCCTCACATAGATGTTCCCCTCTCTCACATTCGTCTATGTCTACAAAATAAACATGATGATTTATACATGCATGTAATGATCATGTAATGATTAAATATCAACCTATATGTATTAGGAATATAATAATACGTGTAAGTAAAAGGCATAATATTATATAATATACTTAATTACAAGCTTTCATCTCTGCTTTGTGTGATTTATGAGAATTTATGTTTACACCAATGTGGTATTCAGAATGTAGATATCTGTATATACTTTACAATAGTTAAATATCTGTTATTTAGTCTATTATCATTATATTTGGTGATACAAGACTTTCTGTAGCAGCATGGTTACAAGCATGTACCAAATTCACTTTATCAAAAATGTGAGAATGAACTTATGTGCAGAAAAATGAAGAAGTGTCTTACCGATACAACGGGAGTTATTATTCATCTCATAACCCTCCACACAGTTACATTCAAAACTGCCAATTGTGTTCACACATTCCTTCCCTACTGAGCAGAGGCGTGAATTCTCTAGACATTCATCAATATCTGTAAGAAAATAACATACTTATTTATACTCAACATACAACAATAATCCTTTAATCACTGTGTGTTAACACATTCCTTTCCAACTATTATAAACTGAAGGAGAATTATCAACACACTAATCAATTTGATTGTTACAAAATCACAAAGATAATCGGTTAATCATTTAGGATTAACACATTCATTCCCTTCTAAGCAGAAGTGTGAATTTGCTACACTTTCTAAGATCAGTTAATTTACAATGATTAAGTTACCTCAATGCCTCCCTATCACACCTATCATCAAGGGATGTGAGTTCACTACACACTTTTCAATATCCACATCAAGTGACCATTCTAAAATCCATTTACAAATAATATTACTCTATCTTCATATACAATTTTCCTTTATAGGATGAGGAATCGTTTTCCTATAAATAGCCGAATGAATGTGTTGCCGTACCTTGACATCCATATAACATTGTGTCCTGGAAGCCTTGTTCACATGTACAGACGGCACCATCTTTCTGTTTAATACAAACTTCAAAGTTTCCACAGCGTTCCGGATCATAAGTACAATCATCAGGGGCTGTAACACATACCAAGAAACTTAATTTACCAACTATAATAAGTTGTGTCTTGATCATTACTATGAACTATGAAATACATTATGAATAAATGAACAGAAATACACAGATTTGTATGTCAAGTTTAATTTTTAAAGGTAAAGGATAAATGGTTTGTAACATATACATTTACCTAAACAGGTTGATCCATCTGTATGCATTTCATAGAAATCTGGACAGTAACACTCATGTGAGCCATCCAAGTTGGTACAGATAGCGTTTTTACCACATGCCTCTTCATCAACCATACATTCATTAATATCTAGATAGAAACAGGCATAATAAATAGATAATAACAAGAATTTTTTGAGAACAGTTTATATAGATCTGTGACATGATTTGACACTTAAACAAATGGGGAAACTTAACGATGAGCAGAGGCGAGATAAAAACATGTTGCCCAGCAGACTGACACAAATTTTACACAATGATATGTGTACATATTTATTATATATGGTTGAACTCTGCAGTGCAATGGATTATTTATTTCTGCATGAGGGTCCAGGCTTGTAGACTTACCATTACATTCATCAAATTCTAGGATATAGCCTTGTTGACAAACACAGGTATAGCTGCCTTCGTTATTCTGACAGTCACTGTATGGTTGGCAGTCAAAAGTATTTGTCGCACACTCATCAATATCTGCCAAACAGTTAAATTTAAATAAATTAAGAACATGAAAGCCTGAGACAGGTTAGGCAGGTATATATAAACAACAACACCTGCACTATTGCTTGTTTGTTTCGATTGAGTAAGGAAATACAAGAAAAAAAAAAGGTTTTCGGAGGCATTTTGTTACACATTTTCCTTTTGACAAGTAAGAAGTGATCTTTCAGAAATACACACTACAGAATTTTATTCAAATCTGTAAATGAATGAAGTGGGAAATTGGCTCAATGCCGTATGATATTTACAATGCCGTATGACATTGATAATGCTGTATAATATTAACACTAATGTATTATCCATTGACAAAACAATATCACTGTCAAACTACTGTTTTGGTTTGTTTTTTTTTAAGCATATGACTGAAGCAGCAAACAATATTTGAATACAATCTCTTATGAGGAAAATAAATTTTAATTTTTCTCTACTTTTTAATACTAAGTTTTTTTTTACCATGACATGTTTTTCCATCCCCAGAAAAGCCATCCAAACAATTGCACTCATATCCTCCTTCATTGTTGGTACACTCAGCATTTTGATCACATCTGCCATTGTTCTCAGCACACTCATCGATATCTGAAATTGAGTTAACATATATTACTATGATTTTTACACAGAACATCCAGTTTTCTGGGGAATCCCTGATACCTCTTTTCTGGAATTAAGATAACTCAAAATATTAACCAGCTGCAAATTGTGAATCTCTAAATCACAAAGCCACCTTTTTAGTAACATAGAAACTTACCATCACAGGTCTTGCCGTCTCCACTGAAGCCTTTCTTACAAGAGCTACATTCGTAAGTTCCTGGGCTGTTTTTACAAATTCCATTAGGACTGCAGTCAGCACTGCCCTCTTTACATTCATTAATGTCTACAGATAGAGAACAAAAGAAAAAATCCAATAATTCAAAGACAAATTGATTTACAGTTTGATATATAAGAATTAATGTATGTTCATTAATATTCAGTTCAAATTTGAATACAGAACAAACCAAGAATGATTTAATTAATTCTTTTTTTCATTGTAAGAAGTTGAAATCGAAAATTAAATCCATGTAAACAGATTTGTTTGCAAAATTCATTTCTCCAAAAAATAAAATAAAATTGTCCATGTGTAAAAGATTTTCTCATGGCTTGTTTACAAACATAACAGAGTTGAAAATTTCCTAATAATAATGTAACAATAGAATCTGCATACCATCACACTGGGTACCATTGCCTGTGAATCCATTTTTACAGGTACACTGATAAGATCCCTCTGTGTTTTCACAAAGAGCATCAACACTACAAACAGCTGGGCTCAAGCACTCATTCAGATCTGTAACACAATATAATAATTATATATACATTAAATAAGTTATTACAGAAATGTTAAAGATTTACTCTTAACAAAATCTATGCAATAGCTCAATTTATTTAATGTCTCCACTCCTGTCAACAATGGGTACGAGTTTTTAACAAAATAAAATAAAAAGTTATGATATCTGCTTTATGAGTGATGTCTGTGAAATGTAAATCCTTATTATTATTAACTCAATGTTACCTGTACAAGTGCCTTCTTCCATCTCAAAACCCAGATAACATTTACAGAAATAACCTCCCACGAGATTCTCACAGATCTCATCAGCATCACATGGACCTCCATCAGCTCTGGCACATTCATCCTCATCTGAAAAAAGAGTGACACATGCATATCAATTAATACACCAACAGCACATACTGCAGCTAATTTCCATCCGCATTAAACATTTTGTTTTTTTGGAATAATCAGAAAATAAAATTATAAAATGTTGAGAAGGTGAGTGTTGAGAAGGTAAGTACAATGTATTTGAGTATATTTCTCATTTTATATATATTTTTTCATAATCATTTGCAAATGTAGATCATGAGGTTTGTAAAGATCCTCGTTTATAGAGTGAATCATCTAGAACTTCAGTTAGATCTTGTTAGTTTCCCTGGCATGTGAAGAAATTTCCTAGACAAAACAATACCACTTTCATCGGCATCACAGCAGTAAAGTTGTTACCTTCACATGTCTGTTTGTTTCCATCAGCCATTGTGTAACCTTCCACACAGGAACACTCATAGGCCCCAGGAGTGTTTTTACAGTTCATGTTTGCGGAACATGGTCCAGGATCAGCCGCACACTCATCAATATCTGGATTAAACATTCTTATTATATTAACAATTTAAATAAAATAACAGGTTTTTCATCCAGTAAAATTAATATAATTTGTCTGTAAGTAAATAACATCACATATTTTCTTGCTTTCACAAAACACTGCCAGCGATGCCACTATCAATATTTATAGCATTCAAAATTTTTCCAAAGATTGCAGAGGTACAGAATTTGTACTTCAAAATTTCCAATGACCCTTAAAAATATGGACACAATGTTATCTTTAAAGTATTGAATATAAAATCTAACCTTTGCAGGAGGCATCTGGCATGGGGGCATATCCCTCCTCACACTCACAGCTATAGCTACCCTGAGAGTTCACACAAACCTGACCCTCTCCTTTACACGTCGTCTTACATTCATCAATATCTGAAACATACGGAGGGTTGAAATAAATAGTATAAAAATATTACAATTTAATAAGTCGATATTCACAATCTATTGTAAGGCCTAATAATAAAGCGACCAGAAGTTAGCAGCGGATTCGTTATTCTTGATTTGTTATTCGAACCATGAATGACGACAAAAAGCAGGATTCGGTATTCAACTGATATCTTTTCCTTTCTTTTCTTTATTCGGGTTTAACGTTGTAAGTAACGACATTATTTACCTTACGTCACAACGGATTTTCCACTTCACACTTTTCCTTGCTTAAATACGGTGGACAATCTGAGGAAACCTTGTGAAAACAAAGCCCTTATTGCGGGAGACACATGATGTGTTTCACTCAAGACAAGAACCCATCACATCAAAGTAAGATTAGTAGGCTGGCACACTAACCACTAAACCACACCCACTTCACGCTCTGTATAGTAGATTTGTTTTTCAGCGCTCAAAGGTTGATGGTGCTCAAACAATATATCTGCTGGGAAGGAGCCTTTTTCCCACCCCGTATTGTGTACACACAGATAGCCACTGGCCTTTCCTTCGAATCTTGAATAACGACAAAAAAAACGTGATTCGCAACAAAAAAAACAGGATTCGTTATTCAACTCATTAAGGTTGATGGTGCTTTGAAAATATCTCTGATGGGAAAGAGTGTCTTTCCACCCCTCGTGGTATATAGAACAACAGCCACTAACCCACAAAAAAATGGATTTGTCATTCCTCTAACAAAGATTGATGGTGCATCTCAAATATCTTTTCATTTCTTTTCTTCATTGGGGTTATAAGTTGTAATTAACGGTGTTATTAACATTATGTCATGCCGGATTGTCCACTTCACACTTTTCCTTGCTTAAAGACAGTGGACAATCGGGAGGAAACCTCGTAAAATCAAAGCCCGGATTGCGGAAGTCACATGATGTGTTTCACTCATATGCCAGATGGTGACAGATGGATAAGAACCCTGAAGTGTACATCACTTCAAAGTAGGAAAAGCAGGCCGACACACTCACCACAGCCACTTCTAAAATATACATGTCAAAATTAATGCCTTCACGCTCTGTATAGTAGATTTCTTTATCAGCTCTTAAAGGTTGATGGTGCTCAAACAATAAATCTAGCCGGAAAGAGCTATTTCCCACCCCGTATTGTGTACACACAGATAGCCACTGACCAATTCCTTGAATAACGAATTACGACAAAAAATCGATATTCTTTATTGGAATCACCAATCATGACCTAAAAACATGATTCGTTATTTGAATCATGAATAACGACCAAAAAATAGGATTCGTTATTCAACTCTTAAAAGTTGATGGTGCTTGGAAAATATCTCTGCCGAGAAAGAGTGTCTTCCCACCCTTGTGGTATAGAGAAACCTCATACAGATAAGAACCTGTGAACTTTACATCACATCGAAGTAAGATTAAAAGTAGGCCGACACGCTCATAACTAAACCACGCCCACTTCCAAAATATATATGCCAAAATTAATGCCTTCCCTCCCTGTATAGTAGATTTGTATTCCATCCCAAAGGGTCGGTGATGCTATAATAACGACAAAAAAAACGGGATTCGTGAGTTGAATAATGAATCCCGTTTTTTTTGTTATTCCTGATTCGAATAACCAATCACGAATAACGCTTCCATTGCTAACTTCCCACCTTCCTAATAATAATAACATGCTCAACTTACCATCACATTTTTTGCCATCTCCCTCATATCCGTTGCGACAAGTACATGTAAATCCAGGCTCTGTGTTATCACAATCAGCATTCGGGTCACAGTCATCTTCTTCGATTACACACTCATCGATGTCTGACAACATAAATAAAATCCAGCTTATGTGTATACAGTTACTAAAATTTGTATGTCAAAGTGAATACTGCTTAATGTGACAGAATAATTACCTTTACAGTCCGATCCAAAGGGTTCAAAGCCTTCTTTACAATCACACACAAATCCCGGGTCTTTGTCCACACACTTTTGTCTTTCAGTACATGTGTGTATCTTCAGTTCACATTCATTGATGGCTAAAATATGAGGGTAGTAAATATAACAAGGAGAGACAAAACTAAAATCAAAAAGATATAAATAGTTTACAATCTTGGAAGTATATAAGACATAGGATTTTCTTGATACATTGTAGATTGCTTATAAGAAAATTGAATACAGTATTAAAGATGTATGTCATAGGAGAGATTTAGGGATTGTAGTCAAGTGTAGTAAACACTTCAAGCTGAGTACAATTTTAATCCTAACTAACAAAATGATAAGTGACAATGTCTTACGTGAACAGTCGCCTTCTGTGCCCGAGCCAGAGTATCCTGTGAAACACTGACACTGAAAGGTCGCCTCCAGATCTGTACAATGTGCCAGCTCATCACAGTCATTCAGTTCAGGAGCAGCACATTCATTGATGTTTACACACAACTCCTCCACCATCTCATAGCCTTCCAAACACTCACATTTGTAGGAGGCAGGTATATTGGTACAGTTTGAGTTTGGTCCACAGATATCCTTGTTCACTGTACACTCATCAATGTCTACAACACGATGGAATGTTTAAGGTTTAACACAATGCTTAAGGTGAAGATCTAGTTATATGACTCCCACACCATAAAAGCCAACCTTATGAATATAGTACAAAACCTGCGAAGAGTTTGCTTTCTTTGCTGACACACAAAAATAATTCCATCAGCTTTGCCGTACACAGAACATTTTTGAGTCCATGTTTTAAAAAAAAAAAAACGCTGATAATTACTTCACATGACATAAAATATTATTGTTATATTCCACTTTCTTATTTTACTCTCCATATTACAATAAGCAACTCTTAACCTTGTTAAAACAGAACATATACAAGAAATTTGTTTTTTATGATGAACTATGTAAATGAATAAGTTGAAAAATCTGTTAGATCTTGTTACTCCTCTAATAGAATTGTTCTGTTGAAGTCTAAATGTATAAAAAGTAAAGATCTTACCTGTACAACTTTTACCATCTCCTTGGAAACCTTTCTGACATTCACAGGTGAATGAAGCCTCAATGTTCTCACATACAGCATTCGGGTCACAATCATTGGTCTTATCAGCACACTCATCTTTGTCTGAAACAACCAAATGTAGTCGATATAAAATACCTTAAATTTTAAAGAGCAATAGAAAAATGAAGATTAAGACAGTCCCATAGTCATATTTCAACATAACCAAATAGTACCCAGTCTGTTACTCTTCTTAACGAAGAATATGAAAATGTTCTACTTCAAATGTCTATGCAACTGTGCTCCATCTGTAACTCTCTCATTAAGATCTATTATACAGGCAGGAAGAACAAAAACACCACAAAGGGCCTACTCATTAAGTTGGAACTGCCCTATGTACCAGATAACTCATAACTGTCATTGTTATACCTTTCCTTAAATTGTTCTGTTCTGATTGGTTGAAAACATGTCATATGCCATGCAACAAAACGTGCAGCTGCATGATTTCTGCGATGTCTTGCAAAAATAGTAATGTTTCACACTGGAGTATGGTACATGAAAGTTATTCTTCTGCCCATCATCTCCTCTTTGCTCACATGAGAAAATTCTCCAGTAAAACAGAAGCCTGTCACGGTACTCTGTCATATGAAATT
The DNA here is from genome assembly GCA_034783835.1 of Mopalia ciliata. Classification (NCBI taxonomy): domain Eukaryota; kingdom Metazoa; phylum Mollusca; class Polyplacophora; order Chitonida; family Mopaliidae; genus Mopalia; species Mopalia ciliata. Next base: position 8,927 of record JAVFBW010179325.1, read on the forward strand.
ATTGTCTGACAGTAAAGCAAAGGTCAGCCCCATTTTGTAGAGGGTTACAATGTAAGTCTGTATGGTACATGAAAGTTATTCTTCTGCCTGTCATCTCCTCTTTGCTCACATGAGAAAATTCTCCAGTAAAACAGAAGCCTGTCACGTTACCCATCATATGAAATTATTGTCTGACAGTAAAGCAAAGGTCAGCCCCATTTCGTAGAGGGTTACAATGTTAGTCTATTTTGATAATGTTAAACACCGGAGTAAATACATGTGTATAACAAAACGAGAACTATTTGAGAATGAAACATCTCAACACTTCATATTCAAATGTCTTTAGCTGAGAAGTAATGATGTTCCATTCTCATACATGCAGTACTTATATATTATCTTTGGTTGACAGACTCATGGTTTCTTATCTAATACACAATACTCTTTTGGTGTTCGGTTTACTTTAACCTATATGTAAGCACTATCTGTAAGCGCTACATATTTGTCACATATGTTTGTACTTTACCAATAACAACGAGAGATTAAGAACTCTGATTTTATTTAATACCAGCTTGTAAAATCTTGGAATAGTCTTGGACATAAACAGATATATTGCAGTAGCAACAGTCCCCCCACATGTCCACATACCCTCAAGTCTGAAACATACTGTTTATGAAACTATTTACCAATAACAAAATACAATGCAAAGTGTCTTTTCATCCTGTGCTGCCTTAAACAGTCTGTCTCATTTATATACTTTTTATTGAAGACTTTGCAGATAAAATCTGTCTTGTCAATATTGAACATTTAAAAAAAAAAAGATTTAAATTCTTGTCGGATAAATAATATCCATTGTGAAAAAGTCTGTTCATTTTGATTTAGTGTTTCAACTGAGTTCAGTTAACATTTAATCTTAATAGTGGTGGATTAAAATAATACAATGTAGGAACCATGTTGAGTAGATGGAGTAATTGATATTTTTACCTATACAGTTCCTGTTATCAGTGGCTGGGCTGGTGAATCCTTCTTTACACTCACACATAAACGAGTTCCCATAGCCATCTTTATTAGTACATTTGGAATTGGTTCCACAAACAGGAGGACCGGGCTGCTCACACTCATTGATATCTACATGTTATGAATCATATACAAGATGAGAGAAGTTTTGATGAATCAGATTTGTTTCACCGACATTGACGATGATTTTTTACGACATTATAACTTTAGGCAGTCCAGAGGAGACATAAGTCTTGTTAAAATTTAGTGCTATGGATCATTTCTGAAAAGTAAGGCTAAAAGTTTATAGTGAATACATCTGTTTTTGAGTGTTAACAATGGCAACTATAAACTTGTGAACAGCAGTGGAAACTATAAATATGGAATGTTAAAAAAAGGAATGAAGGTTAAATACCTTCACATGTGGTTTTTCCATCTCCCTCATAGCCTGGTGCACAGCTACACTCATATGAAGGGACAGTGTTTGTGCATTCACTGTTCTCCACATCACAGTTATTAAGGGCTTCATCATCACACTCATTAACATCTAAACAATAAACAACACATACATATACAACCCCTCACAGCCTGGTGCACAGCTACACTTATATTAAGGGACAGTGTTTGTAATTGACTGTTCTCCACATCACAATCATTAATGGCTTCATCATCACACTCATTAACATCTAAACAATAAACAACACATAAATATACAACCCCTCAAAGCCTGGTGCACAGCTACGCCCATATGAAGGGAGAGTGTTTTTACATTCACTGTTCTCCACATCACAGTCATTAAGGGCTTCATCATCACACTCATTAACATCTAAACAATAAACAACACATAAATATACAACCCCTC
>JAVFBW010179336.1:0-10759 GCA_034783835.1 Mopalia ciliata
CTGGATAAAGTCACCGTCATCAGCTGTGCATGGTAAACACAAGAACATCTTTATTGATTGATCTTTGCAGGTTTGACTTACTATAGTTTTCTAAAGTGGTAAATATTGCGTCGAATTCAATAATTTGAGAGGCGGGAACCCGAAACATATCGGTAGTATTTCAATACTCATCTTTATTGGTTTTCCGCCTATAAACATTTCTGTTTACATACAGCTAAAAACCGTTGACTGAACACGTCATACCTCGATAGCCGGTTGTACAGATATACATATAGGCTGTCGTACCTCCTGCTCACATCAATTCCAACCAGGTTGGGCCTAATCACTTAACAAACTTGTCAACATTACATTTGGATGACGCCAACCATAAATATAACTGTTTATATGCTATTTCTTGGAAAGGAGAACGTCTAATGCTATCTAGTTAACTCCTAATATGTCAGAATAGTCTTACAGAATTAACTACATAATTATTTTTGGTTTCCGAATCAACTCAACCAGAAGGTAAACTGTCAATGTCAATAATCTGTTTTTCAACTTCAGTCGTTACGGTCGAAAACTAACAGGATGTTTTTTTGAAATGAGAAATGTAATCAGTTTCAGGTTTGATTTATAAGTCACATAATTTCCTGATAGACAAGTGAAATATATGCACCGATCTCGCACTCTACGAGACCAAATCACATTGCTCGCATACTGCAATTAAGGTCATGTTGTCCAGCGGTCTGTCGAATGTCGGACTCTGGTGTTCAATTTGTTCCAACCTTCATACATATGTCTTCTGCCCTATATGCTTTATGTAAAGCACTGTCCGATGAATTATGGCAAGTAATAACTTTGGAATAGTTCTTTCCAAGAGATTCCAGATTAAGGCCACTTGACAAAACAATTTATCTCAACTGTCAGAAATAACCCGACCAAGCAGCCAAATTACTTCTCTGAATTCAACCGCAATTTCCATGGGGCTATAAACAAAATTGAAAAGCAGTAGTGAAATTAAAATTGTTAAGTCCCTACTTACGTCACTCATTTACTGTAGGTTAGGTTTCATAAAAGATAATGAGTTTCAAAAACTCTGCTAAACATATTGATTGATTGATTGAATGAATATTTATTCACCCAACAAAATTGAAAACGTGATTTGATAGCAAATACAAGTAAATCTAGGAAGGCGGGAATAAAGTTCCCATGCAGAACTTGTTCTATCCCGTTATAATTTAAATGATACATATATATACATTCATGTCGGCGACAAGTTAGTTCATGGCACAAGCTTAAAAGAAATCAATCAGAAGACAATATATAATTAAAAAATGTGCATCATATTTGTCTCCCGACCTGAGACTTCAAATAACATGTAGATAATATCAGTAAATACGTTTTTTCTATCGTTAAATATGGATCTTTAAAGTGGAAGAAAACAAAAACAGTGATTCTTAGGAAATACGCTTGAGATAGTAGTTTAGACAAGGGACGAGTAGAGTATGTAGAACCTTTCATTTTATATTTAAGTTTGTCGTGTTATTACAGGGTGATCTGTCTAAATCGTACAGGTTGAAAGTCTGTCATTTTTACCCTTAATTTATAATTAACCATAACAAAAATTAATGCGACAAAGTATGCGCCTTGAAACAGTACTAAACTGTTATTTGTAAATGAGTTTAATGCAGATTTATTGTATTACAGTTTAAACCTGCAGGTTTTATCCTGTACAAGAGATTCAGAAGTGAAATTTCGCATAACGACATATAGAATTCAATATTTGACGGGTTTTTTTCCCACGACATGAAATCCGATGACGACTTTTCCATACATATTGAATTCAATATTTAACTTTTTCCCCCAAGACAAGAAATAATAATCACATATGAAAGCCGATTAGGCGACAACAGTTTCTCATTTTAAGCTTATTGAGGAAAGGTGTAGCAGAAATATTCATTAGTTAATTTATATTTCCTTGGAATTCCAGTTTTAAGGTAAATCGATTCTAAACCTATGCCGAATGCCTTGTTTGTTACATATTTATCATATCATGTACATGGTGATTGCCTTGTTTTAGATGTCTGGTTACCCATATCAACCCTTTTGCAGAATCCAGGAAAGAACGCTATATACACGGATACCCACAGGACAATACAAAGACTTCACCAACATCTCGGCTTCCTGTTTCTCTTAAGCTCTGAAGCACCAGGAAGCTCCCTCCAACCACCCGCCTCAAGCCTATGGACATGTGGGTGTGTCAAACAGGTTCAAGTTACCAAATTACGTAGATGATGATAACTTATGTCAGTAAATCTGCATTAATACTGTTGTACCGTAATGTCTGGAATAATAACAGACAGATTGCGTTCCACAAAGATACGTTGATCTCACGCAAAAAAAACCCACCATATATATCTACTACATAGCATGGATGGAAATTTGTGATAATTGACATATTAATCTCATTACCGTTACGCCCTCTGGCTAAGGCCAGTTTGTTTGAAGAGTAGCAATGCTGTCTTTACTTAGCACTGGCGGAAAGATAACTTTCCAACATTATGGAAACACTTCACGCATTGGTTGTGCTAGTGTCAATTATTGTTTGAATACACTGCCATCATATAACTGAAGCACGGCGTAAAACAACAATCAATCATTACGGTCACGATTGACCTTACAATCCTGATTAAATTGCTTTGCACTTTTTTATTTTAAAACTATTTTATTTAGCTAGGATCTTTTCCGGGGAGTTTCACTTCACTTCACATCTCGGTTGGGCTAGTGTCAATTATTGATGGAATACACTGCCGTCGTATAAGTGAAATTCCCTTCAGCACGGCGTAAAACACCAATCAGTCAATAAATCATTACGGTCACGATTGACCTTACAATCCTGCTTAAATTGCTTTTGCATTTTGTCCGTCAAAAAAATATATCATAATTTCTTACCAAAAGAAATAGTATTTTAACAGAGTGATAATTGGACCAGCTTTATTACGAAAAAAACAGCTAACCAACGTCATATCGCTTTATTTATTTAACCCTTGTAAAATTTCATAGCTTAAAAATAAGATGATCAAACTTCAATAAGTTGACATCAAATATTTTCAGTCATCGATTCAATGACAAAACAAAAACTTGATCTGCTCATTCAAGATTTATTCTTTATTGTATACTCCTAAATTGAATGTTGTTTACATTATGTAACTTATTAATCAATGAGGGGAATATTCTATAGCTAAGAGGGAAGACAAATTCTATCAAATTAATATATCTACTATCTCTATGCAACTTGTTTAATGACACCTTTTCAGAAGATTCAAAAGTTTACAAATTAATTCCTCAACAATCCGATATTTTGGATACTACTTTGCCCTTAAACTGAATCTCTAGTCCACTGAAAATTTATATTTTTCAAGATAAACAAAGGCACATATAAGTCATCTGTCGAGGTGGGCTCTACAACGATCGCTTGATCAGTAAGTGCCTTTTATCGATCAATACAGCCCGAGGCATGACCATCAAAATTATGAGAAAGTAAGAAATGTAGTTCATTTATTTTTTAAAACAAATGTCTCTCTGTTGCAATAAAATAGTGTTCATGACTGCGTAAAACTCATGTATATCATGTTAATCGAAGAGAATATACGATACGGATATTCGTTACTTTGTCAGAAGAATCAGTTGTGGAAATGCCTGTCGGTTTTTGTTCAACTAAAGCGTCCTCAAGGTTAGGAATAAACGAGATTAAGCTGTGGCTATTCTCTCCTTCTTTTGGTGTAATTAATTATTTTGCTCTTTTGAGTACAGGGTATATTTGTCCAACTTTGTTAAGAGTGCAAGTCATTGGAAGACCGAATTCAATCTCTGAAGATGTGTCCATCTAGTGACGAACCCAGATCATCAAAGTATCCTATAGAAACACTCGGTTGAGCGAAGGCAGCGCAAGTAATATATCATTATGTAGTTAACTCTATTGGTCCGATCAATGCCAGGTCACACATAAATGCTGCCCCCTGTCTGTTGTCCGGGACCAATGTCGACAAGAAAGGCTTAAACTCGATTGAGTTGTGTGATATCCTCAGTAATAACACTTGGAAACATCTGAATGCTGAATCTCTGAAGGAAGACACAGTGGTCAAACTACTGGCTGATTGAATGGGATGACGGATTCCGTTAAGAACCCCTTCTGCAGCTACTGCAGAATATAAGTGAAACCACATAACGCCTACGCTATACTATCCAGGGAGATACTTTCACCAACACAGATAATGAGATCATTGTGGAATTAAAGAAATGCGCTTCATTCGAACTAAACATTAAGATGATTTTTTGTGGCAATTATGCTGCAGTTCGGTTAAGTTATCCATGGGCGATAGACATGTTTTATGTCTGCCAGCCATATCCAATGGGTATTGCCTATTTGCACATTTGCCAAGCTGAAACTTGAGCGCCAAGTTCTGACATAATTCGGGGTCCTTTTTAATGCACCACTAGATGTTGATTGAAAAGTTACGCAATATGATTATTTTATTATATAAAAAACGTTTTAGTGTTTTTTATTTACATTTACAAATAGGTCTATTATATGCATGTTTTCGTTTTTCCAAAGCCCAATGGACTTTTTAACATGACATGTCACAGCTAAACCTAAGACTTAGTTAATTTAAATATTTTCATACATTTTCCTAAGTTTTATTTTAAGTTGTATCAATGAAAATATATGAACATATTCTCGCTCGGCCCTCGCGAACAGAGACACTGTCCTGAACCTAAACGTGTCCGCCAATTATTAATATCGATTTAGTATTACGTTTAGTAATATTAGTAAATTTTAGAGGAGTTACAGTGGCACTGATTGGTTTATGTGTGCTAGTCTCCAGACGCTGAGTAACGATATCACTAAGTATAAGATTTTGTTTAACATCAGATTTCCGTTAGCTAATGACATAACGTCGCCAATTCACATCTCAGTCGGCTAACAGTCTTCTTCGATAACAATGTTTAAGTGAGTCATTCCATTAACATGTCCGCCACTTTACCACACCATGTAATTTTATCTGTCCATTTGTCCAAATATTTATTGCATGTTTTCACGATTCATAAAACTTGCGACTAAGCTTCAAGCCGTTCAGCCAAATAGGTCAGCTTTATTATACAGTAGACGTAAATGAGATATTTAGTGATGGCATGATATCATAAATTTTCAGGAAAAAAAATGCTTTATTGCCTTGAGACGTTTACATGGTAACCTGGTACATAATTCCAAACTTCTATTAGTGTTTCAGAATCCACTACCTCGTATTGTACAAGAGTTACTTAGCAACTGGTAATAAATTAATTTGAATACCATAACGTTCCAATCATTTATGTTGCTATCGTCAGTCCAGATTTGTACTAGAATAGTAAACTCCTCGATTGGAAGGAATTTTAAAACGTCAAACTAGAGCTGCTTTCACATAATCTCCTATGTTAATAAGCAAAACCTTTGTACCTCTTTTAACCCTGATTTTCATTGGCAGGAAGCGATCTATCAAAGACTGAAAACAGTTTCAATCTATCAAGCCAAATGATCGATCATTCCCTTTGTTCTGCGCAGCCATAATCGCCTTCCTTGGCATCGTCTGTCTTCCATTGCTGATATATCATACAATTCCCTCATGAAATAACTTTACAACTTCTCTTTCTATACTTGTTTAATTAATTGCCGCGTGAAACTGCTTTACCAAGTATGACAACATGAAATTCACATTTTGAGCTTTGGATTGTTACGTATTGTTGGGTAGACAACACAGAATTGCAATGCGAGTCTCGGGGAGTTGGCAAGGGAGGTAATTTTATCTTTGCAAAGCGGTCCTCTGACCTCAGAACATTCGTGATAGTGGAGCTTTTACATGACGTCAAACACATTTTTGCATTGTGACGTTAGGAAAATGTCCACGAATCTCGACCGTTTTGACGCCTGGGGACCGTATTCAATGCCCCTTTTTGGAACATTACGAGACTCCCATTAGGCTAGATGCATTGTTCCAAACATCAACATTTCTCAACCGGTTGATAGTTTATTTAACTGTGACACGGATCCAACGTTGAGGAATATAATTTTATAAATTCTTGTACATTTTTTTTATTAAAGATAATCCTTGTTCTTTATCAGGTACCACTAGATCTACATATAATATTGCAATAATATATATTCAACCAAAAGAGCAACTGTTAACTTAACGTTTGCGGACATGTAAACATCTAACACATTAGTTGAGATAGACATTCAAACTGGGACTGCTTTGAAAGCATATTTACCGATGAGTTGCAAAAGCGACTGAAAAGATCGCATAAGTTTACAATAATGCTTAAACTGGCTGTGATTGAGTAAGGGCGAGTGAGACAAAGGTTTGTTTTTCTGTTTGTTAGACTGGGGTTTTACTTAGCTTTACTTAAGGTGATTAAACTTATATGGGGGCGTGTGAGATCGTGAGATTGACATCAGACATGTCTTCCAGCAATACAGTTCTGAAATTGTACTCGAATCGGAATATTAGTTTTCTCTAAGTTCACATAAGTCCTATTGTTTTATCCTGAAATGAAATTGATAGCGGGAGACAAAAAACGCCACATCAAAACAGTACACAAAAGTCACCAGCATATATTATATTTCACTTTATGTCTATAAACATCGATGGACAAAAAGTTGTACCACATATTTAACCTGACACCTAAGGTCTTTTATCAGGTTGTACAACGTGAGCTGTCACAAAGTAACTCGAACCTCAACTCTGTTTTATAAGTTGAATGTTAAAGGTGCACCTCTTAATACCTTGTGGTATTTTATATTTGTCAACTACATGGATTCATATGTTTGTTCTAGAGGCAGTTTATCCGAATAATGAACAACTAAAATCTGAACTGATATATAGCTAACAAAACATATGTCCAGGCACATCTGGCAATTTTTTTTTATCATTGATGAGAAGACTCATATGAAAGACAAAATGATAGATGGAACATATATCATTTCAGTTTTTTTCATGATTAATAGGGTTGTTTACTTCACATTTGTAATTGTATTTTATTTATAAAACATATCCAGGTGAACATGTGTCGTCTAATATCATGTTTATTATATTGTGTTTATTTCCTATTCTATAACAGTCCTCCAATTCCACTCCATTCTTACTCTTCCTTCAGAGGATTTATTTGATTTACGAAAAATAATATAATTATTTATATTTATGTAAAATACCAGGATTTACTTCACGCATAAAAGTGATATTTGACTGTTGTTAAATAAAATTTTTGGTTATATACTTCGACTTGTTCTGCGTCAAATCCCTTCCTTTGCATAATGACGTTACATATACTTGCTTGGCATTTCATCACGCAACAGTCTACGCCATTTATGGCCGCTTCAAATAAAGTCCTTCTAGTCTAAGCCACCCTTAGAATAGTGTCATTCTGCTACGATCTTGCTGGGTTTAAGTGGACATAGTAAATTAGGTAAAACATCTCAGATTTAGGAATTTATTATTATTATTTGTTGATATAAATAATTAAAAGAATATTACACAGCGCGGTTGGAATACAATAACATTGCTCTCGTGAATGGTTTCAAGGATAACCCCATTCGATGCTTCTCATCTCTCACTCGAGCAATATTTACGGTAGTCAACATTCACTGTGGAATATCCTCTATGTACCACAGGAAGATCCATGCAACGCAATCCTTATTTTGATGACTTTGTCCAGATTTCAAGTCTTGCGTTAAATGCAAGAGGACACCGGCTTGAATTATATCAAATCGAATGACTTCCCCTTCGTCGATGTGTTCCTCGTCTTTGCTTAATCTCATCTTGTGACACTTCACGATTAAACCGTTACAGTTGCTACATTTGCTGACAAAATAATAACCGACTTGTGAACATGTGGCTATTAATAAAAAAAATGCAGACAGCCTCACTTGCCCTACCTATGGAAAGAGAAAGTTGAAGGAAAATGAAGGGCTGTCATGTCTCCTTGCGAAAATTATCATTTTTTATTTTTTCGTGAAGGACCTGCCTTCCATCAACCGAATTACCTGCTCAAATTCAGACTTCAACAAAAAACCTGAGTTCTTTTAGCCTCCTTATACTTAAAGTAGAGTAGTACTACCCTTCATCTTTACTTTACCACATCTACAGACAAGGTACTGTTCTTTCTATTTAACTCGCTGATATACCTAAGACACGAACGCGTGTCATTTCATCACGCAACAAAGCCTACGTCATTTACGTCTTTACAATGCAGCATGGACATTTATTACATGCTCAAACTTTCTTATTTGTTTTGTATTTATATTTTTTCCCACACCAGTACTGTTTTTCTACGTTATAATACAGGTTATGATTTATCATGCTTTATGGCTTTAATGTTATTTAACACTATATTTAATCATCTTTGTAATGGAACATAATTCAAGTTGTACTGAGGGTGTCTCAAATGCGAATTTACTAGCTGAACTACCGTATTATAATTCCTCTTTTGCCTTTACTGAACAGCCGCCGACAGGCGGTACTTCAACTAACGCCACCCCCCTATTCGAAGGGTTTCAAGACCTAATTTTCAATCCATTGGTGTTAAATAATCCCGAAAATTCTGAGTACATAACCGACGAAGACGACTACGAATACTCTCATTGGAGCGAAATCAACTCTCACAAATGTGACTACTATAATGAAGATACATTTAAATCTACTTTCGTTTCGCAAAAAGCTGATTGTTTGTCTTTTTATCATCAAAACATTCGGGGGCTTAAAAGTAGCTTTACTGAACTAGTCGGATACATTAATAGTCTTCACACATGTTTTACAGTGATCGGTATAACTGAGAGTTGGCTGGACGAAGACTCCAAACACTTATTTAACATACCTGGATATACAGCTTATACGTCTGTAAGATCGAATCGTCGGGGTGGCGGCCTTGTTCTCTATGTACGAGATAATGATGTGAATTCATGTGTAATTAGGAATGATTTGTCTTTTATTAGTAATGATGGTGAATTTGAATCTTTATTTGCTGAAATCACATGTGGCAGCGAGAAATATATTGTTGGGTTATTTTACAGACCACCTAACAAAAATGTGACTGTATTTAATGATGAACTTAAAAATATTTTTGATACGCTTAAACCAGAAAAACATAAATGTATTCTCTTAGGTGATTTCAACTTGATTTACTAAAGTCTGATCATCATGGTCCATCAAATGATTTTGTTGAATTGTTAAAAACATATTACTTTATACCCAAAATAACTAAACCCACAAGAGTAACATCGTATTCTGCAACGCTCATTGACAACATATTTACAAATTTCCACGATGAAAGTTTATTTTCTGGCATTTTATTGACAGACATTTCTGATCATTTTCCTATTTTCCATTGTTTTAAGCATCATAAATTAATTTCAGCTGAACAATCTACATCTATCTTATATCGTCAGTTCACATCTGAACAAAAAAATGCTTTCCAAACTATTGTAAATTGTAAATCTTGGTCTAGTGTATTTGAGAGCTTTGACACGAAAACTGCGTTAGACATCTTTCTTTCAGAATTCCAAAATACATATGATACCTGTTTTCCCGTTGTGTCAAAATCTATACAGACGAAACATCCCAAAAAACCATGGATAACACCAGCAATTCTAGTTTCTATCAACCAAAAAAATAATTTATACAGGCAGTACATTTTTTCTCGACTTACTTGTGATCATTCTAATTTCAAGTGTTATAGAAACAAACTAAATCATACACTAAGATGCGCTAAAAAGAATTATTATGAAAAACTGTTCAATGACTGTCATACAAATATAAGAGACACATGGAAAATTCTAAGCGAACTGCTTAACCGAAATAAACGCAAACCACCATCTTCTTTTCTAATAGATGGTACTGAATCCACAGACTCCTTGCAAATTGCAAACCAGTTTAACAATTATTTCAGTAGTGTTGCAGGAAAACTTGAATCTGCCATTCCAAATAGTCCCCATGACTTCACGCATTATTTAAAACAATCCTTTTCAAATTCTTTTGAATTTAACAACACAACCTCGGATGAAATCTGTGACGTACTAGTATCGCTTAAAAACTCCGCGGCCGGTGCAGATGGTGTCAAAGTATCTCTCCTCAAACTAGTTTCTAATAGTATAAGTAAACCATTAGCTCACATTTTTAATTTGTCCTTTGTCAACGGCGTGTTCCCAGACACATTGAAAGAAGCAAAAATAACACCAATATATAAATCTGGAGATGCACGACTGTGTGAAAATTATCGACCTATATCTGTCCTAAAAAGCTTTAGTAAAATATTAGAAAAATTGGTCTCAATCAGAATGATTGATTTCCTTGAAGCAAATTATATTATCAGTTCTTCTCAATATGGTTTCAGATCTAATCATTCCACCTATCATGCAGTTCTCGATCTTTATGATTCCTTAGTTACAGCCAAAGAATCCAAATGTTATAGTTTATCAACTTTTTTAGACCTTTCAAAAGCTTTTGACACTGTAAATCACTCTATTTTACTTTCTAAACTTGAGTATTACGGATTTAGAGATGTGAGTTATATTTGGTTTTCCACTTATTTAAAAAATCGATGCCAGAAAGTACAATTTAATGGCAAACATTCAAATAGTCAATTAGTTAATTGTGGTGTTCCTCAGGGTTCCATTTTGGGCCCTTTGTTATTCCTTATTTACATTAATGACATTGTTAAGTCTTCTGATCTTTTTAAATTTGTTTTGTTT
>JAVFBW010179347.1:0-20219 GCA_034783835.1 Mopalia ciliata
GATTTCAATATTTAGCAGTCTAAATATGAAAGTAGCTTGCCATTCACTAGTTTGTGTGCTACTGTTTGTAAGGGGAGAAAAAAATTGCAGTTCATTCTTAGTTTTCTATTTCGAGCCCTGGTCACTAACACCAGATTAAATCGTTAAATACCAAGTTAGGACTCTAATACAGAGTTAAATTTAATAGACTTTGCTTCGAGCAACCGGCCCTGTAAGTTTAGTAAGTACTGGGTACCTTTGTTAGAGCCATGGTTCAGTGGTTAGCATGTCTGACTACTGATCCTCCTTTCATCTAATTCTTTCTCAACAACTAAACAACTTAAAAGGGGAACACAAATTGATTTTGTTTGTTTGATTGGGGTTCATAAATACAATTGCCCATTATAGCACTGCAGGTGGTTTAAAGGTTGCCCTGGTGCCCTCATAGAGCTAATGGGCAACATCAAGCTGATCTGTTGTCACTTTACAGTCTTTGTTTAACATGATGTCAATTAATTTGTCTGTTGTCTGTCATTATCAACAAGTCTTTAGTCTGCATTAAAATTATTATAATTATTATTATTATTATCTCATATGAGTGAGATACATGTAAGGTCTTGTGCAGTGTGAAACCCCAATCCAATAAACAAATTCAGAATCATGGTATGTACCCTTATAAATGGATGTACGGTAGTACATGTATAAAAGAAAATCAATAATTCAGAAAATCCCAGCATAAGTTCCTTTTTTTTTTCTTCTGTAAATAACACAATATTTTGTATTTTTTCAAGAGTTGGGATCCATACGACTGGAGCAGATCATGGAAAGATGAAGTTTATAAAACTGGGTATTAACTTGGAGAAGTACAGCTTAAGACCTCTACCATTACCAAAATCTGGTGGAAGAGGAGCAGATGGTTAGAAATCTTTTTTTTTTCTTTTTCTTTCTTATCATTTAGGTCAGCGGCCGTGGCTTAGTGGTAAGGTGTGCGCTGACTAATCCTACCATTCAAGAGATAGTCCATTTACCGACAATCAGATATATGAGTGGCTCTGGGGGTGCGGGTGGGGGGGGAGGTTACGAGGTTTCCTCCCAGTTTTCCACCGTAATTAAGCAAGGGGCAAAGTGATGTGGACAATTTGTCATGCATATAAGTGTGAAATACCCTTGAATATGACGTTGAACCTCAATCAAACAAACGTGCTTATTATTTCTTTTGCTTGACTGTCACCCTTAAAGTATGTGGCGGGTGGTTGGAAGGAGCTTCATGTTAGTGATGTTGCCATCGTGCGGTTGTCCTGTCTTTGTTTATGTTTGTTGCCATTGGTGGCGGGGTGGTTTACTTCACCCATTGGGCTGGCATGTTGTCATGTAAGTGAAATACCCATGAGTATGATGTTAAAACCCAATCAGTATGACGTTAAACCCCAATCAAATAAACAACATTAAGTGCAAAAGTTCATAGTTCAAAGATCTTTATTTTATGTCGGTTTGTTATATACAATAAACATTAGCCCTATGGTTACTTGTGCCCACGATATAAAGTACATTAAATATGTGCTCATGTCTCATGTAATTTTGTTTTATTTTAACCAAAAAAAATGGTGCATATACTTAATTCAGTTTAACTGAAGTGAAAGTTATTATTATTTAAAATTTTGTAATTTTGTAAACTTACAGATCTAATCTGAATTCATTTTAATGCAGTTTCAAAGTTGCAAAGTTGAGACGATTTTGATTTTGATAAACCTTCCAGATATCAGATTTCAGATTTATGGAATGGCAGGGAGCTTACGAATGTGTTGAATCGTGTGTTTTTTTTTTATCTATCTTCTGTTATCTGTGATAAGGACAAAGTGACTCAGTCTTTTGGAAATGCTGGACTTAAAATCTATATTTCAATTATTTTTTTGTGGATCTGCCGTTATTTTGAATACTATTATTTTCATTCTTTATAAGAATATTATTTTCTAATGTTTTGAAAATTAGCTTTTCAATCTATGTAACTATATTATTTTCTGTTATAGGTAAAATTCAGACTCATGGAATAGGGGGAGGCCACAAACAACGGTACCGTCGTGTTGATTTTGTTCGTAAAGGACCTGTTGAAGGACAGCCATTGGTGGAGAAAATCACCGATATCTGCTACGACCCTTGTCGCAGTGCAGATATCGCTATAGCAGTATCTGGCGATCACAAAAGATATATTTTGGCCACAGAACATATGAAGAAGGGAGATCTTATTGAGACCTATGGACATATTCCAAGAATCGCAGGTAAATCAAAAGTGGGATTGTAAACTCCATAATTCCTACCATTGGCGCCCAGGGCTGTGGCTAAGTGGTAGCGAGTGTGCTTCCTAAACTGAACCAGCTTCGATTTACCGTTCAACGGATCAAGTCCGCCTGTGGATCATCAAGTATATGAGCGAGTCACATGTTGTGGCTCTGGCAATCGCGTTGGTGGTTTTTACGAGGTTTCCTCTCAGTTTTCCACCATAATTAGGCTGTGTACAACGTAAATGGACAATCCGTCGTCATATAAGGGAAATATCCTTGAGTACGACGTTAAACACCACTCAAACAAACAAATCGAAGAATGAGAGAATGTATAAATCTTTGTTTTTGTGTCCTGTGTGTGTCTGTTTCTTAACAGGAAGACACAAAATGAAAGATAAGGGTTGTTTCTTGCACCAAGCGGGTTTGCACGCTGTCAAATAAGTTATGATATGGAAAATTTATCATTTTTTTTTTTTTTTCCAGTTCGCCCAAAAGAGGGAAATGCCTATCCGCTAGGTGCCTTGCCACTCGGAACTTTGGTTCATAATATCGAGAGATTTGTTGGTCAAGGGGGATTGTATGCAAGAGCTGCAGGAACCCACGCTGTTCTCATACGCAAAGTTGGTGAGCGGTGTATAGTTAAATTACCGTCAAAGCGTGAAATAAATGTTGCTCAGGAATGCATGGCAACCGTTGGAAAAGTCTCCAGGATTAATCATAATAAAGAAAAGATTGGGTCGGCAGGAAGAGCTCGGTGGTTTGGGGTTCGACCCCAGAGTGGACTCTGGCACCGTAAAACTGGTTACAATGGTCGTAAAATACGCCCCATACCTCCCATGATCACCTTTACCAAACCGACACCGCCTAAACCAGCAGTGCATAGGTTCACAGTTTGATTGTAGGCATTATATTTAATTGTGGCTTGTTACATTAAACAATTAAACAATGGTAAAGCGATGACAAACTCACCTCCAAGAAACTCTCAGTCCTGCAAACATGTAGAAGTCTCCTTTAGTTTGTTTTCGAACCATGCATAGGAAAACACTGCCAAAGTCTGTTTTTGACACTCTTTGTTAAAAGATCTTACTTGAGGTATGGAGGAATTTGGTAATCCGGGATTAGTGATAATCCCTACTGATGGTATAGGTGAAACACCTTTATTGTGACGATTAAACATCTGTCAACTGTCATTATGGTGCAAAAAACAAGACCAGTACTAATGATTCATGGGTAGAGAATCAGAAACTTTGTCACCTTTGTCAACCTTGGACATATGAGCGAGTCACAGGTTATGGATCTAACAATTGCAGGAGTTGTTTTTATGTGATTTGCCATCTGTTTATCACTGTATTTTAGTAAAGGCAAAATGAGAAATTGTCATCTAAGTGAAATACTTTTGACTTTAAATCCCATCAATCAAACAGTCAGTCTAAGCGTACTAGCAAATGGCAATTTGTTCAGAGTCAGCCCTGTCGTCTAAAAAAATATATCAACAGTGCTAAACCTTTAACCTTTTAAGGTTGTGTTAGTGTAGAGATTTACAATTGAGAACATCTTTGTCCTTTAAGTGACATGAGCTCGAGAAATCTATATAACCTCTTTTATGCAGAGTTTATTTTACATGATCTGTAAAGAAAGAGGAAAAACCTCTGCCATATATTTAATAACGACCTGGGAAACTGAATAAAACTTCATAAGCTATTCTCAAAGAAAACCAACCTTGTTTTTAGTTCTCTAGACACGTGGCCCAACATAAATACTCTCATTCAAATAGCCCCGTGAGGGAGCGGGTGTGCCATGGCCCTGCAAAATACTCCCTTGACTTCCTTGGTCGATCGTAAGAGGCGAGAAAAGAGGGTTGCTTTCTGTTGCCCTGGTGTTCGCGGAGCTAAAGGGTAATGGGAAGCAGATTTGTTTTGTGATGTTCTGTATTTGTGTCGTCGTCATATAAGTGAAATTCTCTTGAGTACGATGTTAAACACCAATCAAACAAACAAACTCATTCAAATAAAATTGTGTTTCCCATAGAGAAAGCCTTTACTTGGAGGAAAATAAGGGTTTGTTCTGGCGTATGTGGGTTGCCATTCTCATAAGGCCTGCTAATGTTTAGTATATTCAACCACATCTGACATTCTACTTTATGATTCCGAAGATGGGAAACCAGCCTCAAACTTTCTCAAATGTTTGTACTCACCAGCGGTATGTCTTGTGAAACCTGGGTAGCCTACGCTGATAGCATTATGTCATCAGGGTTTTTACGCACCAAGTTAGCTGCGCAGGATTCATGGAAGTAGCTTTAATACCGGTCCGACGAATTACCCAAAGATACCCCCAGGATACCCAAATATAGGCTAAATGTACCCAAATACACACTCTGCTGCATTAATTAAGTGTTTTAGATCCAAATATGTACTTTGGCACTTGATAATTTATTAAATGTACGACTTAAACGACTATTTATTACCGAAGTGCGTGTGAGGTCTGGGTATCTTTGGGTATATTTGGGTAACTTAACAAATGCAGTGCAGTATGTATTCAGCTTATATTTGTGTATAATATATTAACTAAATTTTATTTTCCAGTGCAAAATGCTATTTACTATTCAAAGCACTTCGTTAATATTTATATTCCAACGCTCTCCAAACATAAGCATAATATCTTAGGGTGTGAACCCATGTCTCTCGCAGAAAGATCTGACTGTGGAGCAAAACAGAGTTATCGCCCTTATATGACACAAAATGGCGGATGGCTGACCATACACGCATTTCAGTAATAAATAGTCGTTTAAGTCGTACATCTTATAAATTATCAAGTGTCAAAGTATATATTTGGAATCAAAAACGCTTAATTAATGCAGCAAATGTGTATTTGGGTACATTTAGCCTATATTTGGGTATCTTTGGGTATATTTGGGTATCTTAGGGTATCTTTGGGTAATTCGTCGGACCCGTATCTTGTTTAAAACATAGACAAAGTTGACTTAGTACTGGGAAATCACATACAACGTCGATTGGTTTGTTAAATTGACCAATCAGAAAGCTGCTTTCCGCCGACGAACAAAAATTTCCTGATTGCATATTTTCACATGACCAACGGATACAAGGACTCGCAATCAACAAGCCTCATTAAATGAATAAACTTTAAGTGGAATTGTATTTTCCCCTGTTTACATGCGACTTACAACACCAACACATAATAAAATCGGCCATCTTCTGCCAGCTTTGGGTCAATATGATGTTTACTATGGTCGCGTGTTATCTGTGATTTTATTAGACAACTGAAACTGTGACCTTTCGTAAACCCCAGTAATCTTGACCTAATTGGACAGTAAAAGTAGAGAGATTGCGTTCGAAATCGAAAGGTATGATAAAATGCACTACCCCTTGGAAACCGTGTGTTTTCAGTATCAATATAAAGCAAAAAGTACTTTTTTACATACCTCAATGAAGATAACGTCAAAGTCCACAATTCCGTTTGAATTCACCTCTTTTAATGAAACTTTTTTGATGTCCAAGGCAATAAGTCCAAGGTGCTGGTGTTGAACGTTTTTATATATTGGTAGATGGATGGCCATTTGCTAACAAACCATGGTTTGTTTGTTTACTTGGGGTTTAACGTCGTACTCAAGCGTATTTCACTTCTACGACGGCGGATTTTTCAGTTCACACGGCACATGCCTTATTGCAGTGGAAAATCGGAGGGAAACCTAGTAAAACCATCCCCGCGATTGCCGGAGCAACAATGTGTGACTTGACAATGCATGTGATGGTCGACAGGTGGACTCGATCCTGTGAATGGTACATCAAGGCAGGCCAGCTATGGTGACATTGTAAAAACAAACTCATGTATTTGGTAATGGACACAGGAGCCAAATGAAAGAAACAAGGTCATATAATATAACTCGGGTATAATTTTAATCAGATCATTAGCAATCAGTTTAGAACGACTCCTTGAACCAATGCCGGACATATTTGCATGTATGATTAGAGCAAAATTGTAAAATCGCCTTTTATTTACTGTAAAACCGCTTGTATTCATGGTAAGCTATTGATCAAATGTAGGAGCAACCTCCTGGCGTTCGTGCTCACTGCGCTGTCTTTTAATTTATTTCAACAACTTGCGTCTTAGGAATTATTAGCTATAATTTATCAAAGATTATAAAGAGCAGGTTAATGTCAATCCCAATTGATTCACCCGATACAACAGCTGATAATAATCTGCAAAACAGAGATTATAAATGTAAGAAAATTTATAATGAGAAAATAAATGTAATATTAACTAAGACATCTACATACACGCATGTACAGTATTTTTCCGGACGATTAATGATAATAATAATAATTCTTTGTTTCTGACACGAAAGGTCCATATAAATACAACATAAAAATAAAAATTAAATACACAGAACAGCCACTGTGTTGCCTATATAATTATCTATACAATAATTGAGTCCACTTCGTGGAGAGATTGGAGTAAAATTGAACATTCGAATTACACGGAACGAGTAGCAATGAAGTAGTGCTCGAGTAAATCCTCTTGCGGAACAAAAACACTGCTTTACGAATAAGTTCACTAAAAGACGGAATGTGGTTTATGACAAACAAAGCACTAGCACCACAACTACGGCTGTAATGTAGCAGCCACCGGAAAGCATTGTTATACATAACTCTGACGACATTATAGTTCTTATTTGAGTAAACAGACTGCAGATTACAACAATATATATTTGTACAATATGTGTTAAACAAAGCTCTCCTGATGAAAGACGAACACAAAGCGAATTTCCGTAATAACACATTAGCACGACACACAATTTACATCTTTGTGACTCAATGAATGCATTATCAGACAGATCTTCTGTAAGCAGATTTGACGAAACGAAGCTACATAGAGCCGTAACTCACCAATAAGTTGAGGTGAGGGTCGAAAAAACGAAACCATTCAATTAAGCTGTTGGCTTCGGTTGAGTTTCTCTGGAGATTCCATATCCTGTCACGTGGTTAAATGTTTTAAGAGGATCTCGATTTCTTGACTGATGCGATCCTCAATTTGCGAGTTAATTACGTAATAAACAAAAAGTGACAGTCTTTCATAGATTTTAACCCGGAAACGGATTTGAGTAAACCAGGAAAGCCTTGAATATGGTTCATGAAATATATTTTATTGCCCCTATGGCCGGTTTATTTACTAATAAGTGTCACTTTCGAGGATATCACGTTGGCTTTAAATCAGCCAGGGTTTCTATGGAATCGGAAAAGTGTGATAAAATAAAGTAAAACTGTACGTTTTGGGAGCATTCTTTACTCATAAAACATCTCGAATTCCTGACAACGATAAACTCACAATTCCAGTTCAGGCTTTGAGTTTATTTCCTAATGATGCTGTTGTGATAAATTGGTAGACATGCCTCTTCGGAACATCATTTATTTACAGCGGCTATGGAATTGACTTATAATACTTGTAATGCATTTTAAATCGTGACAAAGTACAACCAAATCATACGGTTTAACGACTTGTTTTGCTCCTAATTATAGGAAACTTGCTTTACTTTCATCAAACGCATACAATTTTTATAAATTAAATAAAACTGATTAAGCTAAATATAACCATATACGTCATCCCGCGTTGTGAAAAATGCTCATGTGAAGTTTCCTGTAAGTGTGCCCAGATAAAAATTGGCAGAAAATTTATTTTCACACGTTTGTTCGATTTGTTTTTCTCATTCAATCATACCTAAGGTTATTCATTTCGAAAAGGGAATGGGTTGAGTGATGGAAAACGATTTTCGTTTAACCAATCAAAACTTTTTTCAATGGAAATCTTACTTGAATATGTGAACTTGATAAAACCTTGAAATTGAACTCAAACGGACCTCGAAGATTGTTTTTTAAACCGATTTTTTTTGGTTAGATTGTGGTTTTTAGCGTCGCACTCAATGGTATTTCGCTTATTTGACGACGGATTGTCCAGTTCACACTGCATGTTCATATTATGGTGGAAACCCGGGAGGAAACGTTGTAAAAACCACCACTGTGATTGTTGGAGCCACGACGTGATTGATTGATTGATTATACCAGAGGGTCGATAGACGGACTCGATCCTGTGAACAGTACATCGAAGTAGGAATAGTAATTTAAAAATTGGATTGGTTATATTAAGGGTGTTAGAGTAATTATCGATATTAATTTAATTTTTCATAAACATTTCATTTTGTTTTTCAGATTAGACCAGGATTAAACTTGAAGTGGGTTGGGTGGTCATCATTAAAAGGACGGTTAAATGAGGTGGATGTTATTTGTCGTAAAAAACTAGGAGAACGGACTTGATGAAAATATCCCATTCACTGCTTCTGAAAAAAAGAGCAAGAGTATAAGATTAATATTTTAAGAGAGTACACGTTCATCGCGGTATGTGTCATGGTGAACTCTGTGCACATATGAGATAAGGTTTGAACTAGTGTTAGGCAATTAGTTCACACATTTTATTCATTACCAGCCTGGTAAAATTCAAACCTTTTGGGAAAAGGGTGTTTTTCCTTCGGTATCAAGTGGATCGAAGACTTTTCCTTTCGCAGCTTACAGCCCCCAAGTACTGATTTTCTGAAGTGGAACGGTGGCCCTTCGTTTGCTTGACCGGGTTTCGCTTGGTTTTTCACGTAGTAGTGTTCTTACAAAATCGATTCTCGAGGTAAAAATAAAGTACGATTTGGAATGTGTTCTGGAAATCGCTGAATTCCAATAAGCACATAGTCGATAAAATAGGAAAATATACTTGAGCCTTTTCCAGAAATAATATTAATGTAAGCTTGCACTTATATCATTTGAATTATTTTCAAAGTTTCGTGACTTAAGAAGAATAGACATAATTACAACCATGCTCAAGGTGACCGTTGTTGTTGGGAAAAAACTCCATAAATGAATCTTTAAAAGAGCGACATGTAGATCACAAAATTAGCCCCGATAAGAAAACCTTAGGGGCACACCTTTTCTGCCATATAATCAATAAAATCTGTAGGTTCCCTACCTGTTTATATGCGGTAATAGTGTAATATATTATGTTCGAATAATAAGTTGATTTCCATATCCGTGACGTTTTGCATTTACTTATTTTACACAGAACACCGTCTGCTTTATATCAGACTTGAACGTTATTTGATATGCAGTCTACTCTGACTGATATATATTTGTCACGTAAGCGTTTACATCAATCAGTCGGGAATATTGTGATAAATTGAAAGCTACAGGGCAGAACGAATTAAAAAATGAATGCTTATGGCAAACATATCCGTGACCTAAGAAGTCAGTAAAAA
The DNA here is from genome assembly GCA_034783835.1 of Mopalia ciliata. NCBI lineage: Eukaryota > Metazoa > Mollusca > Polyplacophora > Chitonida > Mopaliidae > Mopalia > Mopalia ciliata. The sequence goes on from JAVFBW010179347.1 coordinate 9,568, forward strand.
CATGGAGACAAATGTGTTTGATGACCTGCAGAGATTAAATAGACAGTACGTCGCTTAACATGAAATAAACCTATTTCCTACCATCCGGATATATCCAAGAATTTGCTACTAAACTCAACACAATGCTATCCATCGTAACACTTGTTTAACCGTATCTTAGGTAATCAAATACATTACGAGCTAAACTTCATGTATTTATACACGAAAATAATCTATATTTTGGTAATAGTATTTTGAAGGCGTTCTCTCTAATACTGCCACTGATAAGACAATTAAAGAAACAAAAAATCTAATGGAACTGCCGGTAAATACAAAACGCCCAATGGATCAAACACTTTATAATTGCCTTATTATAATTATCATTCTCTTTAGTGGCCTTATCAATTGCTATTTCTGTGAAATGCCAGTTTTAACGTTGATTTATTCTTGATCAATGCCGAATATCTTGTTCGCTTCATATTTAAAACATACTTAATATACCATGTAAATAATATTTATCTTCTCATAAGATTATGTACTCCTAGAATCTCGAGCCGAAGATCTATTTAGAAACTGTTCTCTGGGAGTTTAGTTAGACAAGATATACACACAGCCACGTAATTTGGCTAATCTGCTCTTATACTAACATGTAGCATGAACAAAAAATGGCATATTTCTGTGGGCGATGATCTGATTTGTTGCCAGATTTTCAGATGTTGTGACATGATCACAACAGAAGACATTACGAACGCACTTTAGTAGTTTTCAAACTGTGATTTCAGGACATCCGAGATTCGTCTTGTTGACGTAGATCATAGAACAACTCACAAGAATCAAATTGGTATTACTATGGAATAAAAAGATTTCCCGTTAAGACACGTTCTATAAATTGATCGAATAATTTTGTCGATTCTGCCTGTCGACCATCATGCATATGAGCGAGTCACAGGTTGTGGCTCCGGTAATGGAGGGGGTGGTTTTTACGAGGTTTCCTCCCGGTTTTCCACGGCAATAAGGCTAGAAGTGGACAGTCCATCGTCACATAAGTGACATACCATTGAAAACCTTGATTGTTGCAAAAAATAAAACTAAGTTAAATAAATGTGGCAATAAATGAACCCTGATGTTAACTACGTCCACAGACACTCGGTAAATGTCAAACAGAGACTGGGACCTTTTGATTGGTTGAGGACTAGATCGTGTCCCCTTGCGTATCGTTTGGGGACAAACTTTCAGAATGTGGATTGTTATTAAGCATTTAAAACATTGATGCGTTGGCAGATTGATTGAGAAGTTATATTGTCCTCGAATTGGTAGAATTTTATTATTATTAGCTACCCGATAGGTACACAGGTCCGTATCGATCAGGCTGTTATGTGGAGTTTGCGGGATAGATTCTATGATGTTTCTTCCGAACAATATCAACTAAACCAATAGGATTACAGAAACCAGAACACTTAATTCTTGAAGTTGTCAAATAGATGTAGAAAACTGATATATGGATAGCTTTTATAAGTTGTTGTTGTACTCCTTGAGATTAACTGAATCTTAAAAATATATTTAAAAAAAAAAACAAATATTAAACACGCTGATCCTATATGTCTGAGACTCTATTGATACAATCAAGAGTAGTACAATGGCACTCATGAAGGACAGATTTACTGTGATTATTAAAACATATAAAAATAATCATAAAATCAGATTCAATAGTATCTAATACAATGGGATCAAATGTAATAACACATAAACTTATATTATGACTACCACTGAGGAGTAACAATGGAGTCAAAATTGACTCATTATATTTCTTCAGAGTTGTTACTATACTTAACATAAACTTATGTTTGTCTCATTAAGGTTAAATGACGTACTCAAGGGTATTTCACTTATATGTCGACCGATTGTCCATTTCAGCCGGTTCGTCGCTTCAATATGCAATTACCCGAACAACATTTAATGATTAACTCATATATTTGAAAGTTGACAAGACTTGATACAGTGAATAGAATATCGAAGAATAATTGGTTAAGCAGATTCACTAAACATTAAGCTGTGGCAAAGGAATGCAATATAATAGAAAATATACAGTATCGTTGTTCATTACATTTACTGTCACTGAGGCGTATTTTTATATCGGCTTGGCCACATAGCGAAAATAATAACTTAACGGTGCCATTGGATGAAGCTGGACCGGAAAAACATTTCATCAGAAGTTATACATAAAACTATATGTATGTATTAGGAGTACAAATGGGACATGGTTGTAGATTTTTGCCCCGAATCGATTTTTAATGAACAATGATACATTTGGACACAGTTCACATAAACAACGTCATTGCCTAATTTTTATGTAACTTTGTGGATATTGTCTTGGCTTTAGCCGGACACAGCGTTTGCTCAATCGCAAACAGGTGGTTATACACAATGAACCGGAAAAAAGCCTACATTTTTGTGATTTTGAAATTATTTTCAAACCATAAACTCCCTTAAATATCAGAGGAACATTTATATCAGCTTCTGATATAAATTTTATTACCATATGTTATTAAACTCATCTACTTATTCTCAACTTCGAAACTAAATTGCCTTGATTCTACAAGCGACATTTTTCGTCAAATTGAACATAGTACGTCAAACAGTTAATGTAATTCAGATTGATGGGTTTGACTTTGTGTTTTACAGTGGTTTATTTCCTTGTTTTTTAAGCTTTGTTTCCGGTTAAAATCCTTATCACAATTTGCATTTTTTGTTGTTTAATAAACTCTCAATCTGGGAATTTCCTTCAACTCCTCTTAAAATCTAACATCACATGACTGCATGTTTTCTCCCTAGAATTCCAGAGATTTTATGTTCAGATATGGATGGTTGACGTTATTCAATAGGTCAGTTACCGTAACGACACTGTTTTAGGATGTGATTTCCCGCTACTGGCCCAATATCTATTATGTTCGTTTTTTGTTGTTGTTATTATTAAAATTTCAGTCAGAGTTAAAGGAAGTCATTCTGCCAACTTAGCCAATCGGCAAACCTAAGTTTGACCAATTGTTTTGATTGCGGAGGCTTTCTGTGAAAATGAGGAATACAACACAATATCATAGCAGTTACAAACAGAAACATAGACATACTTTTGGTGCCAATTGTAGAGAATGTTCTACCTTCCATACATTCGTGAATATGCAAAGCCTTTGTTTATTGCACGCAGTGGAGTCTATGCAGTATTACATTAAGTTGTGTAATATCGTTGACTGAACTCGATTAAACATCTGCCAATGGCGGAAACTCACCCCTTCCGTTGACGGTTCATGGAATTCATTATTTTATGATGGCAATTGAGCTGCGGGAAAAAGAACACGCAATGTGAAGGCATTTTCAAATAAACAAATACCTGTTTCAATTTACCACATAGTTTGATTATTGAGCTGATGCTACCTTAGTCAAAGCTAATCGGATATTCAAATGGATAGGACTTTGTTATTTAACACATTAAAAAAAAGACATTTGTGTATTGTGGCAAGTTAAAAGGAGTTAAAAGCTCAGAAAATGATAATCTCAAAATTAATGCTTCCATTGTAGATTGTTTTACATTGTATTGATGTGATCACACATCCACTTGTCGCTTGGGCTCACTGGACTGCCTTTTAATTGAATTCAATCACTTATGTTTTTGGAATTATTTGCATATTATTCATCGAAGTTCAAGACGAGTAACACATCATTAATTGATCCAATCGGCGGGGTTAAAAAAGACGAAACCGTTCAATTTAGTTTCTCTGGAGGTTCCATATCCTGGCACGTGGTGTTGGGTTTTAAGAGGCTCTAGATTTCGTGACTGATGTGATCCTCAATTTGCCAGTTAATTACGTAATACTAGTAAACCAAAAGTGAGAGTCTTTATAGATTCTTACAGGAACTGATTTTAATGAACAAGGACGACGTTGAATACAGTTCATGAAATATATTTTATTGTTCCCTATGCCCTATTTTATTATTCATCTGTGTCACTCTGAGCCTATATTACCTAGGCTTATACCATCCTGGGTTTCTTTTGAATCGGAAAAGTGTGATGAAATAAAATAAAACTGTGGTTTTGGGAGCATTATTTAGTCATAAAGCATCTCGAATTCCTGACAACGATAAACTCACAATTCTAGTTCAGATTTGGAGTTTATTACCAAATGATAAATTGGTAGACAAAAACATGACTCTTCATTTATTCACAGCGGAAATATAATTTACTTGTCATAGTGCTATGATTAAACAATTGCGCTGTGAAATACACCAAATTTATGTTCGCCATTGAAATCGATCCGACCTTACAAAATATTTTTACTTTAGTTCTGAGCTTAGGCTCACTGTCTTTCGATACGCAACACCCACTTGGTTTCATTTTCGCCAAATACTTATTTAAGCTTTACGTGAGAATGTGTAAATACGTTTCAAATTTACACAGTTACGCTTAAAACGCTTCCATCAGGTCCCCAAACCATAACACAAGAACAAAAAACACAACCGCTGTTTCGAACAATAGAACACCATATCGTATTCTGTGTCGTATTCTAGGGCTGTCCATTTGGAAGTGTTCATTGCTAAAATACCGAGGACATATGCTTCTTTGTTTGTTTGTTTGACTGGAGTTTAACGGCGTACTTAAGGGTATTTCACTTATATGACGACGGATTGTCGACGCGATTGCTGGAGTCACAACATGTGGCTCGATCATATACCTGATGGTCGACAGGCGGACTCAATCCCGTGAACGGTACATCAAAGCAGGTTAAGTTTAGTTAGCGAACACGCTACAACTAGGGACTAAGCCAAGGCCACAGGCGGTGGACATGTGATATGAAACCGCGTAAAGTAACCCTGCGATTGACGGAACCCCATTGAGCGACTCGCTGGTATACTCGATGATGGATCGGGGATCGAACCGGTCAGTAAATTGAAGTGGATGGGCAAGCCAATCCCTAAACCAAAGATAGGGTTTGAACATGTTGAACTCAGCTTGATATTAAGTCAATGATCATTTGATTATATATTATTTTGAATGTAAACTTATTATAAAACCCACCTCTTTTTCCTTCATGATTGTTTTATTAACTTCTGTTTAGCTCAGGGGTTATTCGATGATATAATGATGGCATTGCTGATAAATGCTGTGGATCGAGAAAATACCTTGAGAGAAACAGTCGCTGATTACCACTGTTACGCGAGTATTCGATAAGCGATATGTTCCTCGACATATAACAGTAGACTGTTTCTACATTTTGCGGAGCTGTTTTAATATAGCTGAACTGATATTGTCATATATTCGGAAACTTATCTGACAGTTTATCAAGGAACTAAGATGTTATACACGACAATATTTGATTTGTCTTAATCCCTGTGCGTAACGATTACTCATAGGAATTTAGACATGGAACTCGTTTATGTGCAATAACAGTGTCCTGATTATGTACGAAAAATAAATTGATTTCCATATCCGTGACTTTTTGCATTTACTAAGTTTACACAGAACATCGTCTACTTTATATCAGACTCAAACGTGATTTGATATGCACTCTACCCTGACTGATATAAATTTGTTACGCAGGGTTTACATCTATCAGTTGGGAAGAGTGCGAATAATTGCAATTCACAGGCGAGAATTAATCTAGAAATTAATTCTAATGGCAAACGTCTCTATGACCTAAGATGTTAGTAAACAAACATGGCGACATCTTTCTGATGTGTTTGATGACATCATAAAATTAGATAGACGGTACGTTGCCAAAAAAGAAATTTTCCAATTTCCAACCACTAAGGTTTATCACTAACAGTGACATATGCTTACATATAAAAGAAACAAAAAATCTGAAGAAATAGCCCCTTAAGGCGAATTGTTCTTTAGCTCAGACAGGTTGTATCCATCATTCTCTATAGAGGACATACTCATTGAAAGATTACTATTTCTGTTAAATACAAGTTTTCAGGTTATATATTAATTTATTTTTAATCCATACCGGCTATAGTTTTTGCTTAATGTTTAGAAGATAATTTATATACCATATTAATGGTCAGTAACTTCTTGCGAGTGGTATGTTATACCACTCGCGAGTTATGCATAACAACTCGATACGAAGATCTATTTAGAAACTGTTCTCTTAAATTTCAATAAGAGCATAAGACGGTTTATCGGTTTTGAATAATCGATATCCCTGTGTCAGTGTATAAATTTTTAGAATATAATTAATGCAGATCTCAAGAATATATACACACATCCGTGTGATTTTACCAATCTGCTGTCATAGGAGCACGCGTGATAATCAAAAAAGGACGTGGAAGATGATATGTTTTGTTGCCAGATCTTCAGATATCGTGACATGTTCATAGCAAACATTACCAGGACAATTTGATACCTTTTAACATGTCATATCAGGGCGTCTTGTTGACGTATCACACAGACTTTCTCATGAGAATAAGATTGCTATTTTGACTTTTTTCGAGTGTTCACGTTTAGTCGATTCTATTAGACGAAATCAACTGTCTCAAATCCTTTGAATAAACAAGACTAGGTTGGTTAATGATGAACTCAAAACATCTAAGAAAAAATGCAATATTTTTATTTATAAACGCTTCGAGAGCAGCTATTAATAAAAATTAAACTCAAAGCCTTCTCAGAGTACAAAACTTCACAATAACATGTTAATGCAATCTGATTAAAATAAATCAAGAAATCTCACCATGATTTGTTTATCGCTATTATGATCTGACAGGTAGGCATACTAAACGGAGGATTGATTTCAAAATTGATCAAGCAGAGAACCACTTCATAAACAGGGTTGCAAATGCCAAAGATTTCCACTGGCGAACTCCAGTTTACAGCTGACATTGTTTTCGTACTATTTTCAACATGGGTTCTTCTGATATCAACTGGTTACTTTTAAAATGTTTTGTGAGAACGATGTCAGACTAGACGTTGAAACGCTGCGTTAGTTGGCATCCATAAAGTGTAATTATTAAATCTATTGTATTGTTTTATCAGAGGTGGTTTCCTCAGTCCGTTGCGATGACATACACTCATGTAAGTTAAATAACCTTTATTGTGGCTTTTAGAAACAGAATCACACAAAGACACAATCTGAAAATAGATCAATAGACAGACCAATTAATCAACCAACCAACCGCCCAAACCGACCAATATATCAATAAGACAAACCGACCAACCAACCGTCCAAACCGACTAAATGGACCATTCATCGAGAAACCATGAACATATCGATCAACCTACGAATTAAATTATCAATCCAGGTTGGCTAGTTCTAGTTTTAGCTCTGATATGCAAATAGTTTTTAAGCCCTTAAAGAAACAAGGGTGACATTTGTATTATCTCCCTTTGATAATTTACAGTATGTGATAAAATCTCCATCACCTCGGATGTGCATGGGAAGACCTTATTCTTTAAGTATAGCTTTTGTGGTTGTTATTGATATCAGAGTTTTAATAAGTGTGAAGAGCAATCTAAAAAATTTCTAATCAATACACTTGTTATCCGTGTCATACCGACAGTGTCAACTCTTAATAAACTCTAAATATCAATTTCCTTGTTATCTGCGTTAACGACTACATTGACTTGTTACAAACAATAATTTTTAACACGTGTGCCTCATGTATTTCTTTCGAACGTTTGGAATCTTCAACTCTGTTCAGAACAAAAGATGCTAATTTATACTGGTAGCCACATAAACTATTTTGGAAGGGTCATAATTTTATTACAACGGACATTTTGTCAATATCTGGATGTTTTCATTACTTCTCATTATTTACTGGTTTAGTTTCGTATAAAACGTTTATACTGAATCCGCCATGTTATCGTTAGTTCAGACAACCTGTTGGGATTTTATCTGTAAAGATAATGATAAGATTCCGGCTGTTACTCTCTTCACTCGCACACCGGATATTATTCCATGGCATGTAGTTAAAATGATGGCTTTTAAATAACCAATAACCAAGAGTCAAACTGTGCTTTCTTTACCGTTTGTTTTCTTGTGAAAATAAAGCTTGGACGAAATCATTTCTATGAACTGAGTTCATACAACTCTCACTCTCTTTATGCATTAGTTTGTTTGTTTGAATGGCGCATTCAAATCGTCTTAATCGAGATTCGCGCGCGCCAGAAACTTGACATGATGTTATTTTATTGCCCATACATATTAATTCAAATAGATCAAGAGATTGTACATATAATATCAACAGCACATTATTTGGATTCATTAGTTATATACACATTATTTCTTTATAGCCTCTAATAAAGGAATGCTCCTTTCTCTGGGAGTGTCCGAAAAGGGTTTTTACACTTTTAAACATTCAATCAAAATAAAAAATAAAAATGCGTTTCATACAGCAAGTTAAACGGTCGCCGTGTTAAATACGACAACTGCAGCCTAAAACTCCCTAAACGACCTGAACTTACGATCCTGGTCGCAGTGGGCCTGTTTTGAACATCGTCGACAAAATCATCGACTTCTATAAGCGGACAAAACAGTAGGATTCTTAAATTTAACTAACTTTGATAAACATGATGGTGTAAATAGACTATAGCAGTTTTGTTACATCTTTCAATATAATGAGTTTGTTAAAATCTACTAAGATCCAAGTTGCCAGATTCGTAATAAGCGTGTTATAAGTTGGATCCAAGTTGCCAGATTCGTAATAAGCGTGTTATAAGTTGGAATCATAAAATCGTTGTACAAATTGATACATTGTTGTTTCCTAATGAGGGGTCAAACGCTAGCCAATCAATTAAGGTTTTATTTCAAAGCCATCGCACCGTATTATTTGCAATCTTAGTTCGTTTTCATATTAACAGAGTAGATATATATATGATTACATGGATGTAGATTAATTATACACCATGTTTGACATCTGTAACCTTTAAATTAAACATAGCCGTGGATTGCATACATTATATAGACATTATATAGCTACATTAAGATTTGGATACATCAAATCCTGAATTTCTATAGAGCTAACCGATTCTACAACACATTGTGATTTCCCAGCAGATTTGTTTTATTTTGTCCATGATATAATAATAGAATGATGAGTTGGTGATATTGTTGTAGATCATCTTGAAAAAAGCAGTGTAATAGCATGTCAACTATTCGGCGTTCATGACAACTTTACCAGCTGCATCATCACTATATCACGAACTTATTTACTCTAACAGTAAACAAAATATATAGCATTATTTCATTTCTCGATTTGCCCCAAACTTTCGACACAGTAGATCATCATATATTATTTGACAAGTTACAGCCATATGGTTTTCTTAATCCCTGGTTTGACGATGACTCAAACAGTTTCTTTCAAAGTAATTTTAACATCCACCACTCTTACTAATTTTGACCTAAAACTTGTTCATTGGCTTGGTCACGATTATATTACACTCAGTCGATTACTATGCGTTTTTGAGAATGAATGTTTTTGTTGCATCAGATTCTTTAACAGATTCGTCCCATGCAGTTCTGTCTTGACCTTGCTGTACTTTAAGCTCTGTGTCTAGTAATTAAAGCTGAAATTAGCTCTTTGTATTTCTGTTCGTTAATTAAATTATTCTACGTAATGCTGTTATGTTTTGCAATTATCTCAAATTTAGTCCTCAAGCTATTACTGTCGAGATCTGTATCATATTGGTACTCATTTGTTGGCTTCCTAGGCAGAGTTTTATCAGACAAGAAAAGGCAGAGAGTAAATAATGAAAAATCTGCAATAGAATATTTTCCAAGTATTTAAATGTTTTAAATGCAAAATTGTATTTTAAATCGAGTTAATATGTTAAGCTAACATAATAAGAAAATCGAAAATCCGTCGGGCACACCTACAACGTCATGTTTACTTCCAGGACAAAGTTCTGTCTTTTCTGAAAACAATTTAACGTCGTACTCTAGAGCGGTCCACTTCAACCTGTTTCTTTCTACAATATACGATGGGAATCAACCTGATCTGCACGTCATTATCAACTTCGAGCTCAGGGAATCTGAGATGAAACATCCTAAACATAACCGTAAACATAACCCCGCGATGAACGGAGCCGCATGAGCGACTAGCTCATATACCCGATGAACTGACGGATTTGAACCTGTGGTCAGAACATCGAAGTAGGGTTTAGTAGGTGGGCACGCCAATCACTTTACAAAGGTTAAGGTTTCGATAATGTTGAACTTAATATGAATTCCACCTCTTCTTACTTCTTAACGTGTTTGTTTTATTAACTTATGTTTAATGTCTGAGTTCAACGGTTTTTGCTGACATAATGATGGGGACCGAGAAGACACACCGAAAAAAACATTCGCTGATATCCGCAGTAATGGGAGTGTTTATATGTATGAGCAATATGTTCTTCACCATATACAAGCAGACTGTTTCTACCTTTTGCAGAGCTGTATGTAGCTTCACCGATATTGTCGTATATTCAGATAATTATCTTGCAGTTCATTAAGGAACTAAGATGTTCTACATGACAAGATTTGATTTGTCTTAATCCCTGTGCGTAACTATTACTCATAGGAACCTAGACAAACTCGTTTTTGTGCAGTAACAGTGCACTGGCTATGTACCAATAATAAATTGATTTCCATCTCGTGACGTTTTGCATTTACTTAGTTTACACAGAACACCGTCTGCTTTATATCAGA
>JAVFBW010179358.1:0-10758 GCA_034783835.1 Mopalia ciliata
CACAGAAATACTGTTAAAATACACAATTCTTGATGGTTTATATTTAATAAGGTCGAAGAAAAGACGAAAATGAGCAATAACAGGTCTACATGTTGTCGTTCTTGTCTGATAATTTGCCCGAAAAATATCGCAATTTGTCCAAATTTTGCCTGAAAAAAATACAGTAGGGGGGGATAGCTCTACCCATCAGCGAAGTGCAAAGTGGGCAGGCGATTACGTATGCCTTGGGCAGTCACACGACCCCTAAATAATTCATTCCTCGTGGACATTACAGTGAGAAATTGATTGGTGTTGGGTGTTCTGTATGTGTCGTCACACGTGGTCTACCGGAACGAGATCTTCTGAGGTGTCAGTTTGTTGGAGACGTGTCCGAATATCATGGATAGTCCGTCGAATACATCCCATAACCCAGGCAACATCAATGACCGACGTTCCTGTATTCAGCATGCCAATGGCACGTTCACGTTGAATGTTTGACAGTAGTGGCACTGAAAATCAACAGATAGTTTACAGTAAGATTTTGTTTTTTAGAGATGTCACTCTACTGTGCTGACGTGGGCTCAATTGCATTTGTCTCATAAGGTCACGTGACTAGGAACACAAGGAAACATGCTTTATCCTTGATGTATGCTGGCACGAACTGCGTGCTTGTGCACGTCGGAGTTGCTGTGTATCATGATGTCTTTGGCAACGCATTTACCTTTAATAATAATAATAATATCTCTTGTATAAAGTTTCAAGAAAATATTTTGAAATTTATGAGTGTGAAATTTCTTTTTTGACTGAGTATATATTTGACAAAAAAAAAGAAAAAAAAAGCTACATGACACACATCTTCTAATGACAAGGTGCGAGATAAGAATATTGGCGTCTGGGTTGAACCGTGAATCAACAGAAAAACCATCTTGTGTCATTAGGAATTGGGTCTCTTGACCACCGTCAATCAGCTAGCCTGGACATTTCATTCTGTCCAATTAATCTTGTGTGAAAAACCCCTCCTATGGTGGCCGTTGTCTTTAAATCGAACATAATTTCCGAACAAATTTATATCATTGGACTTCTGACCTTTCGTCAGACATTTACGCGGATAATTGAGTCAAGGGTGAATTCTTAGAACATTTTGACTAAGACTTTGGGTAATTTTGGAGAGTGGTTTTGTCAGAAGTCAGGGACAAAATCAACCAACTCCTCTTTGTCACTATTAAATGTGACAACGCAATACCTAGGAGCTTCTGATCTTCGATTCTTGGATGGTTGTTTGTGATGGAACATACAGCTTCACAGGGCTATTCACATCCGCTATAAAGTTCGTTTTGTTTATTGATTGTTTATATAAAGTCACTAAATTATCAGAATTGTTTCAGTTATATCAAAATAGAAAACACCTATCAAAATCTACTTATTCAAAATTTGAGTTTTACTTTTAAAAGCTTTATATACTTGCTTTTGTTATAATGAATTGTTAAAGGTCAATAATGAGGTAGTTGCAGCAAGTTGCTTCACGTATATTTTTTCTTTTCTTTATCTTTATTTTTTTAATGAGGGGACATAACTCTGAGATGAATGTCAACGTACATCTTAAAATGAAGTCAAACGGTTTCACATTCTTACTTCTTAGTTTGGCGATCCAAAAGTGGCGTGGATTGAAAATTTAATTTAGATTGTTTTCCTCTGTTTTGTATGGTATTTATAGTTGAAGCGGCCAGGTGCTTTAAAAACGGATAAACAGAGTGTTTAGGGTTTTGGTTTAAAGCGTATTTTAGATAACCATTGGATATACATTACCCAATTAGGTGAGCCTGTTCGTGTAATGTAATGTTAATTTTCCAGCTTTTGGGATAAAAGGTATTGGAAAAATGATAACTACCCAGAAACTAAAGAGTGGCCCGCTGGCATGGCCATTTACATCGCCAATATGCCTCCTTTGTTACGGTAACAATTTTCCAGAGAAAAAAAGTAATAAAATGATCTACAACGTATTACATGAATCGGAATATATACTTTTCTGTAACTGGCATGGAAGTTTGTGTGTGTGTGTTTGGCGGGGGGTACTTGCTGTGATGCAACGAGTATGACTGTAAGGTGGTTTCTGAAATATAGGAAACCAGACGAGTTGCATGGCTCGGTCATACTTTAGAGTGGGAATCTCCGTAGGTAGGTCCGCGAATAATGAATATAATATAACAGACCGATGATTTAGTTTTTTGGGAGAAGCTTTTCACGTGTTGGGTTTCTCTTTTCGTATTTGCGCAACAAAAAGACATCCATTTCATTCATTATTTCTAAGAAAAACTTTATAAAATAAGTAAACTGATGCAGTGTTTGGTACCGTATTTATTTCATTTTATCACACTGGTCTCTCCGTCATAACCTCAATCCCGTTCATTCACATCAGTGACGGATCTTGTATGTAATGACGCAACATGTTAAATAAATTGGTAAGCGTCAAAGCGAGGCAACTGAATCTTGATGAAGTGGTATAAGACTATATAAGTCTTTATCGGACTACTGTATTATATGTCAACATGACCGCATGGTTTGGTTATTGGATTGGGCTTAACTTTGTACTCTATGGTATTTCACGGATATGAAAGACCTGCCTAAAAGAACTTTATGTGTAAAACATTTGTTGTTTAGGAGTGTTTTCTTGCGATTTTGTGTATTTTTTTTTGTTACAGCACAGATCAGAATATTAATTTATGAGCATATTTTGATTTTGGTGTATGTCACACAAATTATGTGTTCAAATTAATCCGGAATACATCGGATAAAACGAACAACAAAAAAAATGTAACAGCCGCGTGATGGTCGAAGTCACTCCTCATGCTGATACAAGATCCAGGTATATCAGTCATATACAGCTTATGCAATACTGAATTGGGAATCAGGCGTTTGTGTATTAAGTTTTAATCGACCCAAGTACGAAGTAGGTGCAGTTCGACACGATAACATGCAATGACTGATTAACGGCCGTGCCACGAAGTTATACGGGCCGGGATGGATGAATCCGAAACACGTCATCAAGTTTCAACATTTATTCTATAAGTTTTACACTAGTTAATGTCTGTATAGCAGAAGACATGCGCAGTAATCCCTAGAAAATAGTCCATGTAATAAAAACGCCAACCTGAAAAGCAATTGCAAGTTAAGTGATAAAAACAATAACAGCATCTAACAGAGTATCCGTTAAAATAAAGCATGACATGACGACTGAGATGGATTTTCAACTTCTGAATATATTGGTCAGCGACGTTTAGATCTAGATACTAAGATCGTTTTCAAGCAATGGTTACAATGGTTACAATTCTCAACAAAATATACTTAAAATAGTAAAAGAACAGTCTATAACTTATTTAGAAAACTGATGTTATGGTTACGTTGAAAATCCATCTCAGTCGTCATATGTCTTTGTAATTTTCCCAGTTTCTAAATGCCACTCAAACAAGAACTTTAGTCCCATAAAACAGTGACTCACATAACATGTCAAAATCGGAGATGGTGGAGAGCACAATTTGCAGTAATCTGAGCTCTTCAACGTCTCACATATTGGCAGTTTTCAAAAACTGGTCACAAAGAAATTTATGAATTTTCTCTGGACATATTAAGATAGGATGTTTGCATACATTTAAAATTATTGATACGATCAGTTACACTTCTAAATTCACACAAAAACGTCTGGCAAGCGACTTCGTACCGAGGGTGGATCCAGGTATCGTCAATGCAGTCTTACGCTTTACTGACGATACTGCTGTCTTCTATAGGATGCAGTAACGCATGAAAAGTGTCACGTGACACATTTCAATCTGTTGATTGGGTAGATTTGTCATCATGACCGAATGTCAACGTTATCCAATCATCTCAGATTCCAACAGATGTAGTTGATATTATCGCCTATAGACAACGGAAGATGGTAAAATTTGCCTAACAGACTCTATTCACATCAGCCGACAGATGACAGTTTTTGTCCATTCGAAAACACCAGCTTTGTCACGTTTTTCGACCAAAAAGGACCCATGCTGGAGTCGTTGAAAATCATCACAAACTGTTGACTAATATTTAACAAGTCAGCTAATGCACAAAGCGGATTCAAAATAACCGTACATCACCTGTAGAACACCTTAGCTTTCAAAGAAACACATTTCACAGTAATATTATTTTTCTCATTTTTTATATATAAATTATGTTATTTGTTTATTTCAGATCCAGCTTCAAATGCCAACTGTGTTCATGGCTGGCAGTAAAGACTTTTATCAAAACGTCTTTCCATCCGGGATCAGATGTTTGCCTAATCTCAACGTTCCTCGGGATCAATTCATAGTCACGGCATTGACATCTCGCACAATGTCAGTCGTTCAAAAGATAGCCACAGGGAGTGCCGATCTCTTGGATTTTTTTTCTTCCACAAGGATATTCTAACCGTACCTTTTTAATGGCAAGTCTGGCACGAACAGCTCACACAAATCCACGTTTTTTGCTAAATGAGCTGGAAAATGAAATTGTGCTTTTGGAGATTGCTGGCCAGTTCTACACAATGGTCATCGATTTATCAAACCAAGCCTGTAGGACTATATCTGCCACAGGACATGGAGCAGTCTTTAACCAGGGTGAATTCAGCATGGCAGTCCCAAAAGACAAAGCAAACGCTGGTTTTCAAATGTTCGATAGCCATAGCCGAAACTCTTTGGGGCTGTCTAATGCAAAAGGCTCAGCAGTGCTACTCAGTGTCGAATGTAGAGGATTTTCTCTACCTGATCAGATTTCAGGTAAAGCTGCAGAGGCTTTTGCAGGCTGGATGTGAATCCATTGGATTTATGATGTTGAGATGAGTCACCAACAGATACTGATAAGGTTAGATGTTATTTTTTTTCGTCTGGATTACTGTTTTTATTGTAAATTTATTTGGTGTCAGACCCAAAAGGCTCAGCAGTCCTTCTTGGTGTCTAATGTCTGGAGGATCTACTATTCTTGATCAGATGTCAGTTAAGACAGGTTGGCAAAGAGTTCAATATAATTAAGTTGTTTATTTGTTTCAGATCCTGCTTGAAATGCCAACTGTGTTCATGTGCCAGTTATAAGGCCAATAAAGACGTTTAATAAGGCGTCTTTCCATCAGGGATCAGATCGCTGCTTAAACTCTCCATTCCTCGGGAATCAATTGGATTTGACGGCTGTCACAATGTCAGTCAATCAACCGATAGCCACATGGAGTGCCGATCTCCTGGATTTTTTCTTCGACAAGGAGATTCTAACCATGCCTTTATAATGACAAGTCTGGGGCAAACACGACACAGAAATCAAGGTATTGGGCTGAATCTGCTGGTTGAGATAGCTGGACAGTTCTACACAATGGTCAGCGAAAAGCAATCCGCCGGTATCAAATGTTCGATTGCTATAGCCGACACTCTTTGGGGCTGTCTGATGCAAAAGACTTAGCAGTGTCGAATTTGTGGAGAATGTACTACTCTTCATTAGACGCCAGGTAAGTCAAGTTGGCAGAACAGTTTATATTAATGATGTTTCACCTTCTGTCTAAAATGACGTTAAGACTGGTAGTCTTTTTTGTGGCCAGTGAAGACATTCATTGGAGCCCCTTTCCACCAGGGATCTGCGCACTGCCTAGGTTCTCCATTCCTTGGGAATCAATGCACAGTAATGGCATTGACGGCTGTCACAATGTCAGTAATAGACCCCATGGCCACTTAGAACGTAGATGTCCTGGATTTCCTTCTTAGACAAGGAAATTCTAATCATACCTCCATTATGGCTAGTCTTTAATTTGGGGGTGTCTGATGCAAAAGGCTTAGCAGTCCTGCTCGGGTCGAATGTCTGGAAGATCTACTATTCTTGATCACAAGGCCAGGTAACGCAAGTTTGCAGAACAGTTTAAATGAAATATACTGTTTATTTGTTTCAGCTCCTGCTTCAAATGTCAACTGTGTACAAGGGCGGTGTTTTCTAAGGCCAGTACAGTTTTTTGTCCAGGCGTCTTTCCATCAGGGATCAGATCACTGCCTAAGCTCTCCTTCCTCGGGAATCAATTCACAGTTATGGCATTGACGCGTGTCATCATGTCAGTCGTTCAACCGATAGCCACTTGAAGTGCAGAACTCTGTTTCCTTCTTCGTCAAGGAGATTCTAATCATGCCTTCATAATGGATAGTCTGGGACACAGTCACAAAAATCCACACATTATTGGGCTAGACGAGTTGTAAGATGGACCTGTGCTGGTGGAGATTCATTGCCAGTCCTACACCATGGCCAGCGATTTATCAAACCAGGTCTGGGGACTATCTGCTGGAGGATATGATCAGAGTACTTTTGAGAATTCTGGCCGGGTTCCTCTCGATATAAGTTTTCAGAGGTCTCTGACTGGGATGGATGGAGCAGTCTTTACTGCGGGTGAATTCAGCACCGCAGTCCTAAAAGACAAAGAAATCATTAGTACAGATGGATAAAACACTGACAACAATTCGAATGACTTAAATGCACAGTGGAGAAAATGCTAACTTTGTGCTGCAGACGACAGCAAAACCAATGGGATGAGTATCATGTCACAATGATCAACCAGACATGTCAGGTCAGGCAAGTCGACCAATGTGATGATGCCTGGAAGCCAATTTACTTTGCAGGGGCAAGCAATGATAGGTTACGGTTTATGTTTACTTATTTACCAATTAATGGACAAAATATTTATAACAGGATTTTCTGGATAATATTTAAATATATGTGAAAACAGAAAGAATATATGATTAATAGAAAACATACATGTGTAAAAAAAAGAAAATCTACTGGTGGAATTTATAATGAAATATGTATAGGCATGTATACACTTTTAAATATAAATGCATAAGTAAAGCAGGCCGCACTAAAAAAATATTGATCCAAGTCAAAGCTAAAATGTTCGTGTAATTTTCAATGACACTCATTTTTTAAAAATCATGCCAATTGTAAGCCACGTGGTATAAATGTCAGCTGACTTTGGAAGAATTGCCAACCCCGAATCGTTCCGGGTGCTAGCGACGGAAAATCCCTTGCAATTAGTCACCGATGGATAATCACTCGGGCGCGGAAGGTTCAAAACACACATTAATGGAAACACAAACACACACTCAATTAAAGGCAAATTAGAGTTGTAAATAGTAATGGACAATTGACAAACACAGATATTTTCTTTGGGTACAAATCCAGAACACACACCCATGAAACTTTAAATAATCCTTTTATTGGTGGGATTAAAACCCCATTGGGATTGAATCGGCCCGGGACTCTCGTTTCTGACGGGCGCGATTGCGCTCGCGCGTCTTCGCGCACCTACATTCCAATCTAGAAGTGCGAAAAATTGCACCCGTGCACTCTTCTATCTAAAACATATTGTCTATAACCTTTTTTTTACATTTTAATCGGTAAGACGTAGGTCAAAATATTTCATAATTTACCAAGCGATATCTTCGGTTGTTGACTTGATCGACTGTCACAAAAAAAACAAAAAAACGGTTAAACCTAAGCAAAATACTGGTCATTGACATTGGTCTACGTCTTCGATAGTGAAGTCGAGATTTCAAACTAGTGAAAACGATATTAGTTCAGTTAGATTCTGATGACAAATTTCTTTTACGGTCTCGTTTCAAAGATCAAACAATATTTAACTTTTTTCAGTGTGTCACTTTTTTTTCACAATAGGCTTAAACGTGCACAATTAATTTTATTGGCTGACTTTTTTGTTTTTTTTATTAAAATTCAATCAACCTGAACAATGAGCTATCGGGTTTTCCACTATTATTGTGCATCAAATCACGCAAATAGAATATGATGCAAGATTTTGATATTGTAATCACTGGTAAACAACAATTATATTGGTATCCTCACTGGTGTTAATGTCAAAGTAATTTTCCATTTGAGAATAAAAAATATGAATGAGACAAAAGAACAAATACAAACTAGAATATCAACTTATCAATAAAGCATTTTGTTATCACAATACCTACACAGTAAACACTGAGTACCATAAACGAGGTAAAATGATTAATATATATTTTTTTTAAATGAAGTTAGAATACATTCATTCTAAAGGCCTCTAGGGGGTGAATATATATACCGGTATTATTCAATCCCTTCCCCAAATCAAAACTTTACTGGGTTCAAGTTCCGAATAAAATTTATTTGGCAGGTGCAAATCACACCTCTCAGAAGATTTAGGTGAGTGATTTTTAGCACCTGAACGATTTTCAAAACTGAGGGACTGAAATAATAATTCAGACAAATCTGCCATGAAAAACAAGATCATCTGCTTAAAAGAAAGATTTTGTATCGCTAAGGTTTTTCAGCGAGGCATGGCACAAGGCATAGGCCTACACATAACGGGTATATGTTTGTGATTTTGTTTCTCAAAGGGGGCGTGTCAAATTTTTGGTTAATCGGTTTACTATTCAAATACCTTCAAGTTGGTAACCGTTCACGGGTACCCGATTAACCGTTTCAGCACTAGCCCTTTCGGCCTTTGTCCTGCCTATCACAACCTGTGGTGAAAGTTGGAAATTGATTACGCAGCCCTCCCAAAACATATATATCTGGGGTTTCAGGGCTTGCATAGGCCTACACATAACGGGTATATGTTTGTGATTTTGTTTCTCAAAGAAAATGACCGTGTGATAGACAAAAAACAATTTACAACTTAAAAGGGGACCCCTTTAAGATTTATTTCGCCATTTGTTTTAAAAATAACAGCAGTTAAACACAGGGGCCGATTTCTTTGCACGTAGTTTACCCAGCACTTTGCACACGGCCGGCATAGTTAAGGGGGCGTGTCAAATTTTCGGTAATCGGTTAGCGATTTTACTATTCGAATACCTTCAATTTGGTAACCATTCAAGGGTACCCGATTAACCGTTTTAGCACTACGTTTAACAATGACAATTTTATGGTACATGTAAATATACATTCTTAATTTTTTTTGGTGTACGATTTTTATAGCAGTACAATGTAGCCCCAGCATGCTGGCCCAATGGGTGAATGAACCACCCTCGACACCTTTGCCAACAAACATAGACAAGAATAGATGAATAGAGGATGTAAGACAAAGACATCACAAATAGATCAGCTTCATGTTGCCCTTTAGTTCAGGAACAAGGACACCCTTAATTGAAAGATTGCCTCATTTGGACACTATGCTTTTAGAAATATTAACTTGCACCAGATAGGGAAACTGTACAAATTGGACACCCAATTCATAAAAAATGAAGAAAAATGGCCACTGTCACTGGGGTTCCCCAGCCCTCCGCTGTAAAGACAGGACTTACTGCCATTAATTACTAATTACAAAGTAAACAAAATGAAATGAATTAGGAGTACCTATACTTACAGTAATGATAGGTGAAGTAAGAAGTCCCCAGGCGAAGAACTCCAGGAAAATAACAACCAGTGCATGATAAATACTAGGCTGGCCAATTCCACCTGGCTGCAACGAAAAAATATACAGATATATTAATTATCATGTTTACTTCACTTTGTAAATTATCCACTGATTTGATTTAAACTTAAAATATTGGTTTTTGTGTTCATTTTCTTTCATTTGGTAAAAAAACCTGAAATTGATCTAAAGTCTCTGTACTCATTGTCCATATTCCATAACAGTGATACAGAAAAAGGCCATCATTGTATTAAATGCAAGTCAGCAATGGTCAGAACAATCAAATTACAACTATTTGAAATCATTTGAACCGAAATATACTGAGAAGATGTGTGCATCTGTATTGCAATCATGAAATGGGATTTAAGCAGTGCAAGTTTTGTTTGAGTGGAGTTTTATGCGGCAATAACAGGCTTGTGTTGTAATCTTTTCTGGCATAACCTTAAAATTGGTCCTCTTCAATTTTGTGAGATAACCTAAAGTTAATCATTTCCCTGGTTTGCTGATTTTTTAAATACATGTACATTAATGTGCCTTTGTGAAAAATAAAACTGAATTGCTTTAAAAATACAATCTTGATTGATAATTAGATGACATACTTTGTCAAAATCAGTAGAAAAATGCAAATTTAGACTATTAAGAGTGGAACAATTTGGAAAACCTATAAATCAGTCCTCCTTAATTAAGTTTGCATAACCCTGGGGGACCCCGTTCTCCTCAACAACACAGGCCTGCAAAGGAAATCTCAATTAAATAAGGCTTGCCAGTCCAAATGGTGTGTGAAATAAATCAAACAATCCTTGGACACAAAACTAAGACATCACAAACAAATCAGCTGTGGGTTGCCAGTAAGAGCAGAGGCCTCCAGGCAGCCACCTCCGGATCACCCTTGCAATCAAAGTAGGTAATAGCATAGTTCATCTGTGCAATAAGTATGTTCTAAGTTTGTTAGAAGGTGCAAAAGTAAATGTGTGAAAATACCAGTTAGGTGCACGGTTGCTTTTTCTCACAGTTTCTCGCATTACTTGTCATGTACAGGCAGTCAGTCAATGTGTTATCATTAACGCCATGTGATGTTTTGCTTAGAATCAATGATACATGTTATAAAGCCAGTAGTGCACTTAATGGAAAATACATTGAAGAATTATAACATAAAGTATTTTTCTCTGAACTACACTTGCATATACATGTCTTTCAACATTAACATCATAATCATGAGCACAAACAAAAAGGTAAATATATATGCAGCCAAACACACTTGCAGAGTTGCGGGAGGTTGGAGGGAGCTTTATGTTGCCCTGGTGCTCTCAGAGCTAAAGGGGAACAGGAAGCTGATCTGTTTGTGGTGTCTG
>JAVFBW010179369.1:0-10758 GCA_034783835.1 Mopalia ciliata
AAGACAGACAGATATGTACAATTGACCTATATTGGTATAATCAACTAGATCATGTTGATGTAATTGCCTGTGACTAGAATGTGGTACATATGACTTCTCAATATATATAAAATGCTGTCTCTGTTAACCACAGATCCCCGACTGGGGCAGTGTTGGGGTACACGCCATTTCCTATTATACAAGATCTGTGAAATAATGACATGTCCCCTTCGAATATCTAACAGACAACAGCAAATAGCAAGTAACTTATATACGTCATCATGACATGCTTTTGTAATAATGCCGGCCTTCAGATAATAAGTCGTCGATAGATTGATTGATGGACCAAGGCAATGCCAGATTGGAATGATCGATCAATACATCTTTCGATTAATTGATTGATTGATTAATTGGTTGGTCGATTAATGTGTTGATAGATTGACTGATTTACTTACTGAATGATTGATTGATTTACGCTAAACGGCGTGCCCAAATGTTGCTCGTTGATATGGTTAAGATTTACAATAATTTGCACACTTTAAAAACAACCATTAACTGTGACCTCTTGGATTGTTTTGGAACTATCTTCCTCCAGGCCACGACTGTGGCGAGATGATTTGCCCGCCCGCTTTCTACTCCTACGTCGATATACTGTCCACTCGTACACGTCCGTTTTTCAACCATCAGGTATATGAGTGCGCCACACGAGGTAACTTCGGCAATCCGTCGTCTTTTAGTGAAAGTAACCTTGAGTACGACATCAAAGTCCACTGAAAGCGAAAAAAATTTAATATTTCTCCATTGTATATATAGTACCTGCTTGTCACATTGTGGAACATACTGCTCACAGGGCAAGAACGCAGTGAACATATATTTAACATGTCCTTAAAATATCATGACAGTGATACTTCAATTTTAAAGAATAATGGAATCAGTCATGTCTTTAATGAAAGGAAGTCGGGGAAAAGAGGGAATTGGTTGAATTGCTGGTTGATAGCCACAGCAATAAACAGTAACTTTAGAAGGCAAATATCGCTGAATAGAAAAGACTTCTGGTTATGAAAAATTAAACGTCGCCATCAAATTATCATAAATAGTGAAAGAGCAACATTTCCTTGTTTATGCTTTATTTAAATTGACAAAAATCTTTTAAATAAGCGGAGTAAGTATAAACGCCGAGAAAGTATAAATGCGTTAGATTTTGGCATACACCAATGTACCGGCTCTGATGTTAAAACAATGAAATGAAAGCTTGAACAAGTTTATAGTTGAATCACAAGGCTGACATGCTCCAATGACCTCCATGTAAAATTAAAACAGTCAATTCAGTCAGATTTTAATACAATGCAAGGTGACTCAATATCACGAGTTGTCCCTTTAGCTTGTGGCAGACAAAACAAAACGTAAATCATGTAGGCCCGCTTCACCTGCTTTTAAAAAACACACTACGATCAATAGCTAAAGTTCTTATAATAGATAAGATCGGACCAATCAAGCCGTGTGTATAAAGCTATGTGGATTATTTCAACCTTGATATACACGGGGGTTTAGGCCTATATTAATTTTCATATATCCCCACAGTTCTTTATATTTCTAAAAAGAAATCCCACTCGCACAGGGATGTCGATAGATTAAACCTATAAATCATTTGATGTTCAAGATAAATTCTAAGAGACAAGAATCTAGATAGATCCGTTTAGTTTCTTTACATGTACGTATATTGCCCGATTTTTATGAATGTTCTGGACACACGTGCGCCATTTACAGGTGCGCTTATATTAGACGAACCCCGTAAGGGAGCGGGTGGGCCATGGCCCTGCAGAACTCCCCCCGCTTCCTCGGATGATCGTAAGAGGCGAGAAAAGAGGTTGCTTTCTGTTGCCCTGGTGTTCGCAGAGCTAAACGGTAACGGGAAGCAGATTTGTTTGTGATGTTCTGTATTTGTGTCCGTCGTCATATAAAGGAAATACCCTTGAGTATGACGTTAAACACCAATCAATCAAACAAACAAACAAAGCTTTTATCCCTGAACAAGTTAATACATGCACCTACAGCATGGTGCTGTTTGTATCTGTGCAGATGTGTAGCTCAATAATGATGAAAGTTTCTGGCAGGCGTTTTGCAGCTTTTGCCTAACAAGTTTATGGTTAACAACGAACTTATAAAAGATTCTAAGATATGTCCCCATGTGTTTTGATTACAGACCATAATATTTTGCCAACACTGCTTTGCGAAGCACAGCTGATTGGTTGAATAAGTGTGTAACAGGGGAGATAACTGGATATATTTTTCTTTTACTCGTCTGGGTTTCTCTGTATACCTTATAACTTCTAGCAGTTGGGACAGAGAAAAAGGCTTTATGACTTTGGCTGGTCCCAAAATTAGAGTGTCCCAACTTATAGAAGTAATAGGGTATTATGATTTGGATAAAAAGATTGCTATGGAGTAACGCCTAATAAAACCCTTGCCTAGTGAAGAATGTTAAATATATTACACTTGTACATAAGTATACTAATAAGCTATTGGACAAGGAAATATTTTGTAATATATTTCTGATGTACACACACGTCAGAATATCCTGGTTTCTGGTATATTTAGAAGTCTGTTTATTCCAGTTTCTAATAAATGCAGAGGCCAGTATATCCTGTTTTCTGGTATATTCCGGTTTCTGGAATATTCGGAGGTCCGTTTATTCTGGTTTCTAGCATATACAGGGATTCATTTACTTTGATTTCTGGTATATACGGGGACTCATTTATTCTGATTTCTGGTATATACAGGAATTGGCTTATTCTGGTATATACAGGAATTGGTTTATTCTGATTTCTGGTATATACAGGAATTGGTTTATTCTGATTTATGGTATATACAGGAATTGGTTTATTCTGGTTTCTGGTATATACAGGGATTGGTTTATTCTGGTTTCTGGTATATACAGAGATTGGTTTATTCTGGTTTATACAGGGATTGGTTTATCTGGTTTCTGGTATATACAGGAATTAGTTTATTCTGGTTTCTAGTATATACAGGGATTGGTTTATTCTGGTTTCTGGTATAGACAGGGATTGGTTTTTTCTGGTTTCTAGTATATACAAGGATTGGTTTATTCTGGTTTCTAGTATATACAAGGATTGGTTTATTCTGGTTTCTGGTATAGACAGGGATTGGTTTATTATGGTTTCTGGTATATACAGGAATTGGTTTATTCTGGTTTCTGGTATATACAGTAATTGGTTTATTCTGGTTTCTGGTAAATACAGGAATTGGTTTATTATGGCTTCTTGTATGTCCAAGTCTTTGTATACTTATGTTAAAAATGTATGTATGTTAAAAATTTGTAACCTGTCTGCTTTGTATGATTAGATTGGGCTGTTATGTCTGTTTGTTTGTCTCTATTTGTTGGAATGTTTATGTGTTTGTTTTTGTGTGATTTGTTGTATCATTTATAGCTTCAGGCAGTTAGTGGACAATCCTGCATGGTTGATCTGAATTCATATTGAGTGTATAAGATAGTAAACCTATGTCATAGAGTAAACCAGTTAAGCATTAATCCTGTGTCATGCAGAAATCCTATGTCATGCAGTGATCCTGTGCCATGCAGTAATCCTGTGTCCTGCAGTAATCCTGTGCCATGCAGTAATCCTGTGTCATGCAGTATTCCTGTGTCATGCAGTATTCATGTGTCATGAGTATTCCTGTGTCCTGCAGTAATCCTGTTTCACAGAGTAATCCAGTGTCCTACAATATTCCTTGTCATGCAGTAATTCTGTGTCATGCGGTTATCCTGTGTCCTGCAATATTCCTCTGTCATGCAGTAAGCCTATGTTGTGCAGCGAACCTGTGTCATGGAGTAATCCTGTGTCATGGAGTAATCCTGTGCCATTGAGTAATCCTGTGTAATGGAGTAATGCTGTGTCATGCAGTGAACATGTCATGCAGTAATCCTGTGTGTCATGCAGTAATCCTGTAACATGCAGTAATCCTGTGTTAGTTTGCAGTAAACTAAGAATATGGCACGGGGAAATACATACAAAGAAGTGGATAAAAACTTTCAAAACAAGACTGAAAGTGTCCTTTTCCTTGAAATCTAGAGAGGCTGTTTATTAGGATGGAAATCAAAACAATCATTTGCTGGAATACACATTTATTTACGCTGCATAGAAAAGGAAAATTTTTCCGTGATTGTGCTGGTTTTTACCACATTTCTTCCAGTTATATTGAGGAAAATTTGCTTCAGTAGGATGTTAAACATCAAACAAACATCACTAGTATAGAATTAATGATAGGGCATAGGACATTGGATTCAAGCTATTATACTGACCAAGTAAGAAAAGCATTTCCAGTAAAAACTTAACGACCATACTAAACCAGAAACAGTCCTAAATAACATATGATGGAGGTATTGCATAGGTGTCCACCAAGAAGTAAGAGCCCTGCTCCAAAGTTCATTTCTAACAGACTTATATATATATATATGGTTTAGTAAATCTGTACAATTAACATAGCTCTTCCTCAAATATTTAAACTGGATATATTCCTCATAGTTTTACTACAATTAAAAGCAAAGCATTTATATAATATTGGAAATGGGATAAGTATAAAGTAGTCAAAGCAACTTCTATAATGGTATCTGTTATGTCAATATATTTTACCCTTATTGTTACACAAGAAACTTATTTGAGATTTCAAATGGAAAGTTTTGGTTGGATATTCCAGCAGTAATGAATATCTATGTGTATATATAAAAATAAATTCAGAAATATTAAAAAAATGAATGCACTGCTTTTATTTTGCTGTGGTCAAAATCTACTCTTTTTTAAAAAATTGTTCTATTTGATTAATCACTGATTTAACATCAAACATATTTTACAAAAATTCAGAACTGTATTTGAAAGTCATACATAACCTGTTTACAAGCTGTTCTAATGGCCTTATTTATGCTTACTAATTCTATAAAAACTAAACTAATTTACAAATTATATACTCCACACATAACAGTGAACTACACTTTTTGCTTTGCTGACACAATATGTATATATATTAACTTATATAATTTTAATCATTTTAAAATTTAAGAAAAAAAGCATTTGAATCATTATTGCCCCTATGTATATGTCCTCTTGTCTCCTACATGTAATATGTCCATAGACAATTATCATTCCATTTAAAGGGTCTTCTAGCTAAAGTACAGTAAGAAGTGAACATAGTCATGATGTCCTTATACCGCACAGTAGGAAAATTAATTTTCGAACACAGTCAATCTCCACATTTGTCTGTGTTAGTGTTGGCTTTTTCTATTAAAGTAATCATAAAATACTCTTGAGCATGGCGTATAACACCAATTAAACCAATAAAAACACATGCTTTATGAATAACGTAAACATATTTTGTAAAACTGAATTTAATAAGATTGCTGTATAAATAATCCATTTTCGTCACTTGAAATAATAAATGTTAAATCTGGCTGTAGCACAAGGTGGTAGGGAGCTTCCTGTTACCAAGGTTGGTAGGGAGCTTCCTGTTGCCCAAGGTTGGTAGGGAGCTTCCTGTTTCCCAAGGTGTTCTCTCACATAAGGGGTAGTATGAAGACAATATGGTTGTGATGTTTTGTATTGCGTCCTTATTTTGTGTTGTGGTGCCAGTGGTGTTTCCTTCAACTATTGGTCTGGCAGGCGTTCATGTGAGTGAAATAACCTTAAGCACAGTCTTTTACCATCATCAAACAAACAAGATTTGACTGTACTGTAAAGTAAAAATCAAATAAGAGTGTGATTGTTTTGTATTTCTGTGTGGTTGTCCTGGATTATATATGTTTTATATTTTGTTTGTGCATGCCATTATATTATTCTACCATAACCATATATGAGCATTAATCAGATAGCTTTCTTTGTGGATAAACTGGTTTTAATAAAAAAAAACTGTAAACCCCATTAAGTATTGCCAGTGGGGTGGTCAGTTAGGAGGTAGTTACATGTTGCCCTGGTGCTCTCAGAGATGAAGGTACCATCAAGCTAACATCTTTATCACTTTGTATTGTGTCCTGCGATTGTCATGTTATATCTTCAGACATCTAGTTACCAGTGGCATCGAGGGTGATTTTCTTAACCTTTTGGGCTGGCATGCCTTCATATGAGGGACATAGCCTTAAGTATTGCATTAAACCACAATCCAGCAAACAATGTGTGTGGTTTGTTATTGGCTAAGAGCTGTGTTTCCTAGGCTTTGTTATACTCTCTGTGAAGAACTTGAGGAAGATTAAGTTTCCTACTCTACAAGTACTTCACATTTTATGGTTGTGTAGCCTATGTGTAGCCATTTACAGTTGAGCACTGCCTTCATACAAGTGAATCCTGTATAGCACTAAACACCAACCAATCAGTCAATAGATCAATCCAGGAATGAGTTGCCCTGGTGGAGGGTTTAGAGGGAGCTTCATCTAGCCCTGGTGGAGGGTTGAGAGGGAGCTTCATGTTGCCCTGGTGGAAGGTTGAGAGGGAGCTTTATGTTGCCCTGGCGGAGGGTTGAGAGGGAGCTTCATGTTGCCTGGCAGAGGGTTGAGAGTGAGCTTTATTTTTTCATGACGGTTGGTTGAGAGGGATCTTCATCTTGTCCTGGCGGTTGGTTGACAGGGAGCTTCATGTTGCCCTGGCGGTTGGTTGAGAGGGAGCTTCATGTAGCCTTGGCAGAGGGTTGAGAGGGAGCTTCATGCTGCCCAGGCGGTTGGTTGAGAGGGAGCTTCATGTTGCCCTGGCGGTTGGTTGAGAAGGAGCTTCATGTTGCCATGGCAGAGGGTTGAGAGGGAGCTTCATGTTGCCCTGGCAGAGGGATTAGAGAAAAACCTTCAATGTAATGTGACTTCCTCTAATCCGGGGTTAAACACACAGACAACAAAGTTTTATTATTATTATTAAAGCAACCAGCCTTTGGCCATTTATTTTGCAATGTTGTTATAGCTTGATTGCTTCTGCCATTGGTTGTGCTTGGACCCACTTTTATCGCATGCATCTATCTATAATCTTGATATCCAATCACACCAAGTGTCTTTAGAGGTTTATGTGCTTTCATTGCTGTTGCTTCTGTGACTTCTGTCCTTCCATCAACAGTTTTGTCTTAAGAAAAAGATTTGCAGCATTCAAATGGTAATGGAAATGGCTTATATATTTATTGTGTGGCACAAAGGTGTTCATAAAAAAAACATTTCTCATATTTTTATCCCTTTGACTTTCATTTGGCAGTTTTGAATTTTGTTTTGACTAAAATTATAAAATTACTTTATTATTTTGTCCACAGCGAGATTTCAGCAGATTCTAAAGCCTGTCATTTCCCTTGAAGATGTCCTGACCCAGCTTACAGTTCCCGCTATTCGACCACCCCCTATACAGGCCCTCCAGTTCCCGCTATTCGACCAACCCCTATACAGACCCTCCAGTTGTTCACCTTATTTTGTCAAAACTATATATACATACAATAAAAATATACATATACACAACACTGCTGGAATATATATAATATAACAGAGTATATTGCCATGTAAATAGTGAATCCTTCCTGTTTATAGCTTTTATTTGTCTAATGTAATTATCATACTAACACTGAAAATAGATGTACAAGTGATATAGCTATATATAAGACATGTTTTATGTTTATGTATAGACAATGCAGTTTGTCATTTATGGGTATACATGTAATTGTTCGTTTGCAATAATGTGAACTGCGAAAGTGTTTTCTCATAATCACACTATTTCTAGGTTGATTATTTTATGAACCAAATCAAATGAAATTGTTTACAGACGATTGATTCTGCATGTTTGTCAATACTTAACGAGGCAAATGTTATTAATTAATCTGATTTATGTATTTATCTAGTATCATTATCTAATGACCTATTATATTATGTGTTAAACTTTAATCTTTGTGCATGAAAACAGACTGCCGAAAGAGACTTTGACAGAAATGGCCGAGAGCATGTCCGTAACAATAGCGGGGTCTATAGTCCACAGTTGCCCAATTTAAGTGATGGTTACACCCAGCAGCCCAATACAGCACAGGCTTATCAAAACTCCAGACAAGGACGAAGAGGTGAATTTCGATACTTTTAATTTTTTTTTATTAAAAATCCCTTTTTCCAAGTTTTAAAGCTTGATTTCCCCCCTCATTTTTTAAGATTATCTTTTAACAGTGTTTTAAGAGCAATACATATTTTTTGTACTTTTATTTTTACCCTCTTTATAAATATTTTATGACTTTTAAAGAACAATTTATGGCTTTTTTATTTTTACATATATATCACAGTTATGACTGTCGGAATTGTTGACCTCGTGTCCAGATAAATCTGTCAATAACATGTCAACAGTTGTGTATTATACAGTGTAGCGACAGTCATTGTTAGAAAGCAGAGTTTTGTTGTACTATAATAAAAAAACACATTTCTTTTAGCTTTTTAAGTGCAAACATAGTTAGATTTTTGGATATATTAAGTTGAAGAAGTGCAAGGCATGATCTATGTATGTGTAGAGTGAGCTTCCCTTTGCACAGCAGAGTTATCCCCCTTTATAAACAAATAGTTGTAAATGAAGTGCTTATACTCAGGAATACAAAGACAGTAAGCAGATTTGATAATTAATACATATTAACTATACAGTTAATGAAATAATTTGTGATTATCTGATGTAATAATAAAGTTAAAGTGTTATTAGGAAATCAGTTACTAATACATTAGTTTACATGGTCTTCAGATCAAATTAGGGAATCTTTTATAGATTTTAAAACAATAAATAAAACACCCAACAAAATGTTATTTATAGATTATTAAAGCTATAGTTATAAAATGACTGTAAATATTGCATATTTATCTATTATTAGTCCATTATGATATTTTCCCAAGCCATTCTGTAGTGATTCGTTTGTGTAGAATTAAAATGAAGCTTGATGCACATAATTTTGTAAATATAAGGTTACAGCATAATAATACTTTTTTATTCTTTTAATTTGTGGCTAGTTATATCTTCTATAGCCCTTTAATCGTTATTTGTAAAAGGTAGGTGTCAGCTGCTGTCAAATTCTGTTTTGGTTTCCCTTTATATCATTTCCCTTGCCTTTTTCAAAGATTGATTCACCTTTGAATTTAAACTTTAAGGTTGATTTACTTAGCACTTGGTGTGAAAAATAAAGTTTAAAATAAATTTAACCTTCCTATTCCAAATTTATGCCAAAATCTAAACATAATGTATGTGTAATAACACCTAAATGAAACACACCAAATATCAAATCAAACACATGCATATACATAAACGAATACAGTCAAATAAGTAATTCATACGAGCATACAAAAATATGCCAATAACATATACACTGACATTGTTGGTATACAATGTAGTTCAGAATTATTTCAGACTTCAAATTTGTATCAATACAGATTTGATTTTAAATTTAAATTAGTCTTAAATTAAATTTTTATATGATGACTGCAACGGAATCATTGAATTTTAATGTAGAAGTTTTTATAATTAAAAAAATCTGTGAATCAAGCAAATTGTTTTAGCTATCAGCCTTTTGGTGTGTGTGTGATTTTTGGGGTTTTTTTTTTAAAATCTGTCCATGTTATATTTCCAAGAAGTCAAAAATTTGTACAGGATTAATTTCTGCCGGTTCCCATTGTTCCATGCAGGTGTTATCATTAGTAGCAATATTCGGCCACAAAATTTCCTACCATGAGCAAGAATAAAATCTGGCAGTTTGAACATTTATTTAATCTTTCATTTTTTTTTCTTCTAAATCACAGCTTCCAATAGTTTCTCCATCTTTTGCACCCATGTTATACACATAATACGTTTTCCCTTCCCAGTAAAGCCAATTTTCAATCGATAGCCAAAGAGAATATTTGTTGCTGTAAAAGGAACAGTTTTATCACCACATAACTTAAGCACAGCCCAACCCTGTCTTGCACTCTCCTGTCACCTGGCCTTTCTCCTCGACTAAGTAACCTGGCAACCTTCAACTTTCACCTTGACTAAGTAACCTACTCAGAAATTTTGAAAAGTTCATCACATTTTTCAGTTTGGTTGAATTTTAAGGACTTTAAAATCCTTAAAAACTGACTTAATTTTTTCATGTCTCAATTGTTAAAATACTGGAACAACTGCTCTATTCTTTTCTTGGTAATATTTAAATACAGTAAAAAGTAATATAAAAATTTCACTTTTTTAGTTCGCTTACTCAAAAAATTAGCTATGGTAACTTTGTTGACTTATACATGTACTTCACGTTGGCTTTGAGAACTAAATTCCTGTACACAGACTGATCAGACATATCTTTATACAATAATATACTCTCTTTAAATTCAAACTTTTGCTTTCCGATTTCCATCAATTATTTTAATAAGAATTATAATGCTTCATCCAAACTAATAAAATTTAAAAAAAAAAATAACTCTTTATATTTGGCATTTATAGAACTCCAGGGGAATGGTTTAGAATATTTTAAAATTTTCTCTGTGTGCGGAAAGAGCTTTTATTTATCAATTGACAAATACTTACAATTCTTCTATTCACCTTTTATTTTTTTACTTCTTTGAACTGGAGTTCGGCCCTGGACTGACCTTTTGCTTTTATTTGATTTTTCTCTTATTTTGCTCACATTTCATCATATGTAAATGTGACTTCAATCCCATCATTGCCTTGATAACCTGCCCGAAAGCCTTGGAAAGCAGAAATTACTTCTATTTTTTTTTCAAACATTGTTAGTAGTAATAATAAACAAAATATTGTTTGTTTGTTTTTT
>JAVFBW010179380.1:0-10757 GCA_034783835.1 Mopalia ciliata
ACTGAAGGGGACAATCCGTCGTCATATAAGTGAAATACTCTGAAGAGGACAATCCGCCGTCATATAAGTGAAATACGCTATGAGATAAATGAAGATAATTTTGACAGAGCTCGGTCCCTCTCCGGAATTGATCGAGAAACAGCCTGCAAAATGTCGTCTACATGTGGAGCCAAAACAAAAATATTATGATCGTATTCAAATTGTATAAATGCAAGACAGATGAGGCTGCACTGAAGATGACAAATTCATAATAATTTTCGTTTTACTTCCCCACAAACTTATACTCTGAAGCAAAGTAGATTTATGATTTATAGTAGGGCCTATAGGCGTCTGATTGCAGCCGATTCTGTTGACTATACTATTCATGTTCTTCACATATGTTCAATAGGTGGGTTTTTGTTTTTTATTTAATTGAAAAGAATGATGAAAAGAACTTCACATACGTTTAACTTATGAAATTGTTTTCACGTAAGTGAAAATGTTTTTAACATATGTAAAATTGAATTTCACATATGTGAGATAGAATTGTGCATCAGTAAAATAAAGATGGAAAACATTAGTATGGATAACAATTTCTTACTTTATTAGAGGCTAGGTTTTAGTACTTTAAGTAAAATAAACACAAAGCTAATGTTTTGCATTCAGGTAGAAGTCATAAAACGACTTGCCATAACAGGTTCATTCTATGAAGTAAATCCCTCGAAGTACTTATCAAGCCGCTTCTGGCGGTGATTGATCACTTTTTAATATAAAAATGCCGAGCCCTTTCTTAATGTTTTGCGGTTGGGTTATGTGCTTTTAATTATTTTTACTTAGTAAAGGTTATGTAGACGTAGTTCAGACTTCCCCAGCATATTCTGTGAACCATCTTTTCTTTTTGCTAAAAAAACAAAGATCAAAAGTTCACAGAATCAATTTCAAAAAAAATTCCGGACGTCAAATTTAATAATTTTTATTACCCACATTTAAAAGATTGTTAACAATACAGAAAATGCCAGATACAAAGTGCCCTGTATTTACCTACAGGAACAGTGATCAAAGTTACCTATATCTTTTGTTGGTTGTATAGCTAAGTATATAAAGTGTCAAGCTTGATATAGATTTTATTAACCTATTCAAACATCCTGTACTCGTATGTAATGAATAAGCGAAAGATATTAAATGTCCCCTGTAAATGAGTTTGTCGTAAACTGAGCTCAGGAGAAACTCAATTTTGTTTACACGCATGACTGACATCTTTGTTAAAGGTTGATTTATAATCGAATCGGTGAACACATGTCACTCACGACAGTGTGGATATCACTTGGGATTCACCATTTGTTAGCCTGCTTTATTTGTTACTAACTCGCCCGTGAGGTGTTTTGTACCCCCTCTATTACCCATTTCCGAAAAGTGTTTGTAAAAGTCAATGTGTGTATTGAAGTCCGAACAAAAACTCAATCCATTGTTGATTACTTGTGGTATACAGCTTAGACCGTTACTCCGTTGTGAAGGTTTGGTGTGCTGGTTTGTTTTGGAGAAACCGGCATGTTCTACAGCTATCTGACAACACTTTTCGCCCTATAGTTGACTTGAAATCTACTTAACGTTCGGTATACCGTATCTATATATTATGATTCAACTAACTGAAGACCGTGCGGTTCAGGATAGATCTATATGGAATTAGTTGAAGTTTAATCCGTGTATATTCTGTTACATGACTTATTTAGCTATTCCGTGGATTTCAACCCAGAAACGGGTCACTGGAGTTAATTTAGCATGTGGACGTAAAGATGATTTACTAAATTCCAATCAAAACTAGATCAATTTACAGTGAAAGTGTGTCGTGAAAGGATACTTATAATCAGTGTAACCTTAAATGTGTAGAAATCGCCACTAAGCCCTAATGCCATAAATTTGTGTTCAGTGAATAAAACACATACAGTTTGACAATATGTTGTTAACTTTGGATCTGATCAAACCCGGTTTTTCTCCAATTCACGTTGGGTAATAAATAAACTGTGGAAATGGAGCTATCAGTACCAGAGATCACTCACTTACTTCAGTTGGACAAACGACAGCCTTCATTCTTTCAAACAAGGCTACCAACTCGAATATACAGTCCCAAGCATCGGGTTGTCCCCCCTTTGATTAAGCGACTCGAAGGACGTTTCCTTAGGAACTCTGCGGAAGGATTGTCATATGAAGAATTCGGAAAACAGCTAGATAAATATAAAGAACTATGTCGACCAGTGCCCCGGGAAAAGTCTAAGAGAGAACTGGTGAACGAATGGAAAAGAGAGCATATAAGGAGTGGCTATGTCAAGGTAAGTAAGTGAATACTTACATGCTTTAGTCTTTCGTCAGTACTCTTAATATCTGAAATATAAAATTTATTTGCTTCAGAGAATATAAATAACACGATAGTTATCAGATGGATTAGTTAACGTTTGCGTCTGTCTTAATGATTGCCCTGGTTGAATAACGACCTATCACAATTATATATACACTCAAATTACTGCCCTTTGAGTTCCTGAAAGGTTCTCTTTGGTCAAATACTTTATCCATACACAAAATGCTATTAGTATAACCAGAAGTCTATTAACTATAAGTATTGTAGACCAGCAAGAAACGACGACGTCACATTTCAGACCTGTGTCTTTTTCAGTTGTGAATAACCCTGGATTAACCACTGCGTATAGCGTTTGTTTTCGTTTGGACGACTGGCTTAATATTAATCAATTTAGTTGCCGTTTATAGTTCATCTAACAGGCACATATTGTACTAGGTAAATGCGTTTCGTTTTGTTAGAAACATTATGATCAAAGAATGACAGAAGTTTCCCATAATGCATCATTTTTAAAGTTGCGCTCTTCTGAATTTTCTTGTGTGCTACGTCACACGGTGCGTGTTTAGTATGGGGCTCGGTCCCCAATGTCGGTTAGCTTATCTATATGGTATACTTCTAGTTTATAGACTTCTATTTATATGTATTAACTGTGAGGCAATCACTAGTGAAACACTCGCGACACGGTAATACGAGTGAACGGCTCGACAGTAAAATTGGCAGCGGTGTAGCTGGAGAAGATTTTTTAATGAAAAACTCTTTCAATGAAAAAGCTATATTTGGGAAACAGACCGCTGGTAAATTGGATAAGTTAATAGATTTTCTGTCTGAGGTTCAATGGCGCTTTTACGGTCTAACAGTTCCTAAATGATATATCGGGGAAACGTCTCCCAACAAATGGCTTAAACACGATTTATACCGGATGTGCTAGAACATTATCGAAAAGATTCCAATATAACAAAGACTTAAAATCCATATTATTCCAAAAATGTACCGCATTAACCGGATTTGTTTAATGTTTAATCGTTCACCGTTTTGCTTCATCACTACGCAAATAACCTTTATTACCAGATATCTCCTTAAGTACTTACAGATCGATTCGGGCTGCCAGACGACTGCTATAAAGTTAACCGCAGATTCACTGTGTGGAAAGATACTGGCCCAGGCCT
Source organism: Mopalia ciliata (assembly GCA_034783835.1). Lineage (NCBI taxonomy): Eukaryota > Metazoa > Mollusca > Polyplacophora > Chitonida > Mopaliidae > Mopalia > Mopalia ciliata. The sequence goes on from JAVFBW010179380.1 coordinate 3,496, forward strand.
TGATAGTCTTGGTAATTGTAACAACATTAATTTTGAATTAACAGCATAGCTACATTACATAGTTTAGACAGATGTAGTATTGAATTTACTTGTTTATTATCTGAAACATAACACTATAACGGTACTACACTAACAACTTAGGAACTGTTTATACGTTATCTATCTATTGCAGTAGGGCGTTTGGCGATGATCTTTAACAATGAGTATCCTCATATTAATAGACAACAGATAATATCATCTTAAACTCGTGGTTTTACTGCATTTCTCTGCCTTAGATCGTTTGTCAAGTTGGGTTCTTGTTTCGGAGCGAACTGTTCCTTCTCTACTACACTCAAAGAAATAATGGTTCCTTGAGGTTTCTGTTGGAAGGAGTATGGTTGTAAATGAAACCATTTAGGCAAAAAACGTTCTTTGATATAAGAAGAAAAGGATAAATATTTGGAACAGTTGCTGTGAGGATTTGATAAACCATAAAGCGTTCCACCAGAGCCATGACTGAATAACCCTAAGGAGTTCCATTAGATCCATATGTTTTTAGGAGTCTCCCGTCGACCGGTTAAACACAAAGCCCAGACACGCAATCCTCCATATCCAATTCATTAAGAGGTAGACGATCTTATAAACCAAATTGACGGAATTCATGACCGGTCAGGTATTACAATTCATCCATCTTATAGTATAAATAAATACTATACAAAAGACGCGATGGAAACACGCCATTCATACACACACAAAGCGATAGCTGTCAGGAATGAAGTATTGCATCTTAAACAAACTGTGTCGACTCAGTGGACCTACGTACAAAAAAAGATACATTTTTTTCTGAGTGCTACAGTACCAATACACCTATAATATTACAATGCAATATAATGCAATGCAATACAACTGTGAAGGCTATTCCGCTTCTATTACTAATAGAAACGGAGAGAAACGAGAAGAAAATATCCCAAGGAATATTTAAATGCACACATGGTTATTCACACATTTGTTATAACATACTAGTCATTATACACTAATTAGACAATGGATTAAAACAATATCAATTCTATACAATACGACAGTTTTGGTCCACAACAGTGCAAATCTGCTCTTGTCGACGGTGGTCAGGCACATCAAATCTGAATCAAATCAGCGAATCTACATGTAAAGATTTCCATATAATATTTACTTCATGGTCGAACAAACACAAGAGGACTACAGTCTTTTTCAATTTATTGAAGGGTCATAGACAAGCTATTATCGGCTAATTTCACAATTGTTCAGTTCAGAAAAAGTGATGCCAGAATGAGAAATATTTCATATCACAGGGCAGCATTCAAGTGAGGCGTCAAATCAATTCGACGCGGATTGGAAAAAATCCTACCAAAAAACTATGAATGCGAGCATGTTTTGGATCTGCGAATGCATATTTAACAAAAAACAAAAAAATGCATCAGTGTCGGTGGATCATTAAACAGAGCGAGTATATACGGCGCAATAATATGGCGGCTAACTGTTATAAATACAAGTGTATGTGTTTATGGATGCGAGGCGATTGACTTAAGCAGGGCATTTGTATTTAATTCACAAACAGTACACGAGAAAAAGGATGAATTATCTTGAGATGCCTATTATACGCATGTAGATGACACCAGTGACCGCAGTCGCATAATTCTAGATCAGCAATCAAACTACTTGTGTTACTTGATTTAGGAGCTACAGGTATATTACGATTGCATTTAGGCACTAACAGTACCCGAGAGGTTTCTCACAAAAATGTGAGCTTAAGTAGGCATATACGACCAGGAGTCTGTTATACAATTTGTAGATGACAGTCTTGTATTTGGTAGTTGCATTAATGTAGACCCTTAACAGTCGTGTTTTGCGTAAATGTAAAAGTAAACGCAGAAAAACATAAAATTTGGGTTTCCTCCGTGAAATATCTTGGCCAGTGGTACAAAGTTAGTGGTGCTGAACGCTTCTAGGGAAGCATTTAGTTTATTATGATGTAACACTATCAGCCAAGGTTAGTGTGGATGCTGCCAAAATCAACACGAGTGGCAGGCCTTTATCAACATGATAAACAAATGAGATATGCCTTAAATCAGAAAACTGGGAAAATGGCTGGACGATTCTGCGCAAATTTGAAAAGAAATCTTGTCTGTTGAGCTGGGTTATCACCAAATTATCTTCGTTATCATGATGATGTTGAAATGGACAGTGATTACCATCGTTTCATATATTTTTTTTCTATTAACCATTATGCTTGGCTCCATCATGTCTACAAAGATTGATATTGAAGTTACAACCATGAAAGAATGAGTTCAGTTTTGGCCAGGAAAATATATCTATGAGGCGGAGGCAAGTACAAGGTCTACTGGGATCAATATTTCTAAAGATCAGGACGACCTTGATTTGGACTTCTTACATACATTCGAAAAGCATACCAGTGAGCGTTGAGAACTTAGACAAAACAGCCGTTACAATGCCTGACAAGCCGTTAAAGATATTAACAGAAACAATAGTTTCGGAATGGCGGCAGAACAGAAAACAGTTTTCGTCGATAGCTCGATAGTTCACACGATTAGCTTATATACACTCAAATTATTGCACATGCAGAAGATCAACTAAGTCGCATTAGCCTGTTCGATGAATTGTAAGAAACGTGACTATTACTAGTTACCCTCAACCTCTGCTCACCCAACGTCAGCACTACCATAGCCCCTGACTCCATACGGTGGTGTGTGACCAACCAGGAGATGGATACGTCAAGCTAAAGTTTTATGTCAGGATACATGTCAGGTTTACATGCGACATACGACAACTTCGAAGCTTTGATACAAGATTACTTCAACATTTGAAAATTTTAAGTAGTTTAATAGTAGCTTAAAATAAACATACAAAGCCAAAACTTTTTCTGCTTAAGGCGTCCAGACTGGGAAAAACGTTACTTTGTTCGTGGTTTTATTAAGGACACTTTGTCAACAAGTCGATCAACGTAAATCTGAATTTATCAGCATTTGAAACTTAATGTTTGCTGGAATAAAAGGTTCAAACTCGAATATTTGAGGAGATATTATGGGAAAGGATCATGTACCGTCAGTCAGAACAAACAACCCATACAGGAACAAATGATGTTACGCCACTGAATAATCACGTGGTTGTATCCAACGCTTGTAGTGAACGTCCTGTGCTACAATAGTGACTACTATGTATTGTGTAGTTTACGAGATTGACGTCTTTCTTCCAGGGCATATCACCTGGATTAATATTGTGCAGATGCACAAACAAATTCTTTCAGGAAGGTTTTGTTGTTGACTTATGTCTCAGCCTAATACATTTTCTGTCGGCATAATAACCCATAGGCAAATGTATTTTTTGTATTCATGGCCGACATTAAATGAACATTTTTACCTTGGCTATTGTTTTGTTTTGTTACCTATGTCTCCAACCCATATCCTACAGAGCCATCAGATATATTCCCTTTTCAGTATCATTGGAAACCGGCACTTTTTTTAACGTTGAAATGTCAATGCGCCACATTAGCAATAGCTTGAAAACTATAAAGTGGCAGCAAAAACAGACATGATATTAAAATTTGTTATTTCGATTTTTTTTTTTCATCTTAGAAAAATCAGGTAATATTATTTGAATACCATTTTATAATGAACAAAGGTCTATCTGCGTTCAAAAAATCGTGTTTGGCACTTGATCTGCTTTTTTAATTTAAAAAAGTGTGCCTCTATATATTACTTTTTTTTCTTTTTAAGTACCCATATTATGTCTTTAATGGTTGTTATTTTAATACCAACCTGAATTCGGTATTGATAGGACTGACAAGATGCTTTATTCCGGCGATAATGACAGTGATAATCATTAGCAATTAGAACTGAAATTTAATGCGTAATCCCGCGTCTACTGTCAGACTAATAATGTACAAGGTTTTGTTGATCCTCCTGACGTTAACACCTTTAGGGCATCAATATAAGGTGAGTTACCATTTCAACACGATGAATCCGTAAGCAATAAGAAACCAAATGGCTCACTATGAATTCTATATTTATAAGTAGGGAACTCCAACTCATCTTCCTGTGACGTTTTAGCCGCCAAAAGAAATAAACTAAAGCAAAAAATGTCAAAGGTGTTGTCCACAAAATCCTGAACCCTCAACTCCAGATGTTGAAAGACTGTTCCAACGTAGATACGTGGACGTTCAAAGCCCGAATACCATCCAAAACCGTGCGGACGATCCACCGCCATTTGCTTACCTACGGGCACAAATGACAACAGGATGGTAAACAGGACTATTATTCAATAAATAATTTTTTGTGTCTTTTAGAAAGTGAAGTTTAACAGTATTTTCGTTATTTTGGGATAACGCTTTCTTAGTTTGAACATATTCTAGTTCAGAAAATTTTGCAGGTTGAAACCCGTCCGGGAATCGAACCCACGACCCTCAGAGTATGGCACCGAATCGCCAGCAGTAAATGATGGGCGACGCAGTTGTTGGTACATTGTGACGACTGTATACTCGATGTCATTCATCATGTTTCTGTAAAAGGAAACGTGACTCATCGCTGAACCATACTCGCCGCTATACTGCACCAGCGAACGCATAAAGGTCGATGTTGGCATTGCAGAACGGGGCCGGAGTATGGTCGCCTAGTCCGTAATCCAGCTTCTCGAAGTCGGTACCGAATGGTTTGTGCAGACACCCATCTCAAACCAGGTACTTGCCTAGCTGTGTCCGTTGCTGTGGTAGTTCGGTGACGCAAGGGATGGACCCGAATGTAGCGATCTTATGCTCAAGGAGGTATCAAGGGCCTAACACTTCAGACCGGTCTTCTTTATATTGGAATCACTGACAACTGTTCCAAAGACTTGACATAGTGCTCTTGTCTTACGTTCATGTGCCGTGCAACTTCTGGTGGCAATTCACCTAATTGGAGGTGGCCAATCGCAATGTTTCGATTCGAAAGGTTAAGTCTCGGTATGTTGTAACTCAAGTACAGAGAAATGGGAAATGCGCATTATTGCCAGAATTGCAGCTTTAAATACCAATTACAAGCCCAGTATTTTCTCAAAGTTTAATTTGCATTCGTCGAAATCTGAATATTTCATGTAAATAAACACAAAATTCGGCAGAAACCCTACACAACGTGTGTTATTTTTTTCAGTGTAGTTAGCCATATTGTCCAATTCCAGAAGCATTGAAAAACATAATCATCCAGGGTGACTTACTTTTTTATATCCCCCTTCCAATTAAACATTAACAAATGCGGATAGGGGCCTCAGCTTACACGCCATTTTTTCCATCAGGATTAATTTTACTTAATTATTTGTGCATAAAATCTGTCAATCGAGATCAGATTTGTCTATGACTATTATTTTTTCCGCCAAGATTAATTTTACAAAATTATTTGAATTTGACAATTTCTATAGAATATTGGGTAACTTTTGTTTTTATTTAATGTTTACAGGCTTGGTCGACAAAACGCAAATATCAAGGTTTCAAGGGATACAAAGTTAAAGTCAATATGTTAAGGGATATAAAGCAAATATCAAGGTGTAAAGACATACACTTTAATGTTTAGCCATACAGAGCAAATGTCAAGATTTCTAGGACAAAGAAAATAACGAGGTGTTTAGGAAAACAGAGCAAATTTCAAGGTATTAAAGAATACAAGGTAAATGTTAAGGTGTTAAGGCATACAAAGTTAATATCAAGATGTCAACGGATATCAATCAAATGTCAAATATTAAAGCCTACAAAGTATATGAAAAGGTGTTAAGACATACAAACTATATATCAAGCTGTTAAGACATATAAAGTATATGACAAGGTGTTAAAGCATACTAAATATATATTAAGGTGTTAAGGCATACACAGTATATGTCAAGGTGTTAAAGAATACAAAGTATATGCCAACGTGTTAAGGCATACATAATATATGTTAAGGCATACAAAGTATATGTCAAGGTGTTAAGGCATACAAAGTATATGTCGAGCTGTTAAGGAATACAAAACAAATGTCAAGATCTTCAGCGACACAACGTAGATATCAATATCTTAAGGGATCCAAAGTTAAAGCCAAGATCCTATGGGATACAATGTTAATATCAATGTGTAAAGGCATACAAAGTGTATGTCGAGGTGTTAAGGCATAAAAGGTATATGTTAAGGTGTCTAGGCATACAGAGCAAATCTCAATGTTCTATGACATACAAAGCAAATATCGAGGTGTTTAGGAACACAATACAAATGTCATGGTCTTAAGGGACACACCCGAATACCGAGGTCTACGAGGATCTAAAGTCAATGTGAAACCAAATATCAAGGAGCTAAATGACACAACGCAAATGTTATTTGATTGTAATAGACAATCTATCGTTTTTTAAGTGAAATTGGGGGGAGACATCATGCAAATGTCAATTTGTTAATTCACACGAAGCGAATGTCAACGTGTTTAGGCATACAAAGCATATGCCAAGATGTTTAGGCATACAAAGCAAATGTTAAGGTTTTAAGCAACACAACGCAGATATCAATGTCTTAAGGGATCAAAAGTTAATGTCAAGATGTTATGGGATACAATGCAAATGTCAAGTTGTAAAGGCACGCAAAGTGTATATCAATTCCCCAGTCTTCAACAGCTTTTATAATTCGAACCTCACGCTGAATCGAATTATTTGTGATGTCACCACATCGATTGCTCGGCTGCTAGAATCCTGAGGCTCCCCTGCTAGGATAAGAATCAAGAATCGCTCGCCGTGACTGTTATCTTGACAGGGCCCCATTTACGGAATCTTGTCTACGAATTTAAACTAGCATGTGCAAGAGTCTCATTGGTGATCTGTCTTTTAGTTATGTAAGGGTTGAAGTGGCGATGATAGTCAGCAGCTATCTGAGCTATTTAAACATGGCTGCCAATGTTAAAGTTTTTGATCGTGTGTAGTAGAAAAACGACTGTTTTATCACTGAATGGAAAACTTTTGCATAAGTAAATGAATAACTAAGTTATGCTTTAGATAACATAAGTATGTATTTAAGAACAGAAACAATAAGTGAGGGTACCGATATCAAACAAAAATCTAGGAGTTCCGATGGGTAAAATGCGAACAGGCGAAAGTTAAACTGTCAAAAGGTCACAAGAGATGATTACATAATGGCCCAGTCTGTCTTACTGGTGACACAATGGTCCGGGTCACAAGATATGATTACATAATGGCCCAGTCTGTCTTACTGGTGACACAATGGTCCGGGCTACTAGAGATGAAGATCG